>NIPQ01046813.1:0-10341 GCA_002806875.1 Lepidotrigona ventralis hoosana | reverse complement strand
ATATGGCACACCTTGTGCGACGCGTTTGCATAATTTGAATAAAAGTAAACTCGTTGCTTGAATTGTGTTTGTGGTCCTGTTGTAAATATGTTGTTATTAGTTTCGCTTCGATCACGAAGAATCTGGTTTTCAAGTCTACATCGAATATTACCATATTGCCATTTTGAATAAACGAGAAAATGAAAATTTGTTCCTCGATTTCCTCTAAAATTCGAGCAAAAAACGAACAAAATCTCTAAAAGACTTTTTTTCTCAGTTTATCGATTTTCTGAACATTCCCGAAATTTTGACGTTTAAATATGGCACACCTTGTGCGATGCGTTTACATAATTTGAATAAAAGTAAACTCGTTGCTTGAATTATGTTTGTGGTCCTGTTGTAAACATGTTGTTATTAGTTTCGCTTCGATCACGAAGAATCTGGTCTTCAAGTCGCCGCTTTCCCTCGCAGTTGCCATGTTTCTTCGCTCTCGAAATGCAATTCCGTATAAATACATACACGGCAGGAACCGTATGTTGTTATTAGTTTCGCTTCGATCACGAAGAATCTGGTCTTCAAGTCGCCGCTTTCCCTCGCAGTTGCCATGTTTCTTCGCTCTCGAAATGCAATTCCGTATAAATACATACACGGCAGGAACCGGTGCGTAATCGTGGTCAGTGCGTGTCGTCACTGAATCAAGTCCTACCATATTAGATAATACCATTATTAGGACATTACGTTGCGCAATTGTATCTCGATATTCATACCTCTATTAATATTCTTTGAGGTTCATTGTCAAGGATACTTGTGTCTCACGAATGACTTCCACTGCAACATTCGCAAGCTCTTTTACTTTTATAAAAAGAGCATCGTATCGATGGTAAGCTTATTTCAAACATGCTGAAACGTGAAACCTCTACTTTCAAAATCGTCGTCCTTCGTTTGTTGTTCTCAAAACGTTCTTACACTGTCCGACAGACGGCAAAGCGAAGACCACTTCCTTCTTCCTGAAAATATTGTAAATTGCCGTGTATGGAAACATCGACAATTTACAAGGTTCTCTCCGAATCTTTCTGCACGATCTCTTTTTCCAACGATTTTGTCGAACTGCATTTATCTCTCATTTCCCGTAGGTTTTGTTCTTGACAACAATCCCAGCGTGCTTGGCACAATTCTCGATACAGGGCCCCAGTGACGGGAACCGAGTCGCCCAGGGTTTGCGAATAGAGGAGGGGAAAGGAATCGAGTACACCGATCAAAGTGGTAATTAGCAGATAAGACACCGGTTAATTACTTTTGCTCTCTACGCAATTTAATATCCCTCCGTCTCTTCGACTGATACGATTTAATATTTAATATAATGATAATAATAATATACTTTTGCTCTTTACGTAATTTATTCCTCCATCTCTTCGACTGATACGAATTTAATATTTAATATAATAACGTTAATAATTAACAACAACAACAGTAATAGTAATAATAATAATAATAATAATAATAATAATGATAATAATAATGATAATGACAGTGATAATGATGATAGTGAAAATGATGATAGTGATAATGATGATAGTGATAACGATGATAGTGATAATGATGATAGTGATAACGATGATAGTGATAATAATGATAGTGATAATGGTGACAGTGTTAATGATGATAGTGATAATGATGATAGTGTATAATAATAATAATAATAATAATAATAATAATAATAATAATAATAATAATAATAATAATAATAATAATGATAATAATAATAATAATAATAATGATAATAATAATAATGACAATAATAATAATGACAATAATAATAATGACAATAATGATAATAATAATGACAATAATGATAATAATAATGATAATAATAATAATAATGATAATAATAATAATGATAATAATAATAATGATGATGATAATAATGATGATAATAATAATGATGATAATAATGATAATAATAATGATAATAATAATAATAATGATAATGACAGTGATAATGATGATAGTGATAATGACGATAGTGATAATGATGATAATGATAATATAGTATTTAATTTAATATTTATCGGACGTTATTTGTTGAAGTGATCCCGGAATTTCAGATGGTCGTTTTCTTCTGCAGATTCTGACGACAGTGGTTTCAGTATCACAGGCGCGACGGATGGTAGCGCGCAGATACAAGGTGCCAGCGACAGCCACTCTAATTTCCAAATTCACGGTGCTACTCGCGGGCCAGCGGAAAGATACGTGCAGGGACCTACTGCAGGATCGTACAACATCCAAGGATCAACGGATGGACACGGTCAGTCGATTATTCAAGGTTCCTACGATAGTAATTTAGGACCTGCGAAATCTCTTCAATATAACGATCCCAGTGGTAAGTGATAAGTGATAAGTCGTCATTTGATTAATTGAACAAGTTATAGTCTTTTGTGATGTGTACAGTGAAGAGCACGACTATACCAAAGACAATGAAAAATTGTCGATAATCTCAAGAAGGTGGACTTATATTTACGATTTATTTTTCAAACTCGTTTTAAAACTAGCGTGAAACTTCCACTTTGACAGCTGTGAAAATCGTGTAGAAACGTCAAGTCTAAAATCGTGTAACCTTCAAGTCTACCATCATTTCAAAGATTAAAGCTTATTCTTTATAATGACCTCTTGAAACTTGTGCAATTTTTTTTTTTTTTAACCGTTTTATTGAACGACAGATATTGAAGAAATCCTTACATTCAGTCCTAATGTTCAAAGTCCAATAAAATGACGAAGAAAAATCGTACAGCGAGTTTAAAAGAGGAAACATCAATCTTCAAGTTGATGGAAGATATGGTTATGAGAAAGTTTCTTTAATGTCTCAAGAGATATTTAAGTGTTTAGTTAATTTTCGAGAGCAAAAGTAGTGCCATATGTTGAAAAAAAAAAATACGTAATCTATAATCTTTATAAACGATATAATCTTTTTTTTTTAACAAAGTAATACCACAACTATGCTCTTCAGATCTAACATTTCCTTTCCACGGTGTGTTTCAATTATCTGGCACAGTACAAGAACTAAACTAAATTCCGTTTGAAAGGACTGAGAGTGAACTGGAGGTCGTACGATCGTCGACCACAGCCGAAGGCGCGGCCGGAAGTGCAATATTCAGAAACCTCGGTCGCGAACGTTCCAACAGCATCGTCTCGACAAAAGTCTCAAGCGTCAAGGCGACCTCCATCGCCACCCGAGCCGCTTCAGCAATCCAAGCCTTTGGAAAATGCACCTTCGCATATCCAGCATCTTCTTCAACTGCAAGCGCAGCTTCCATACGTGAACATCATTCCTGAACCGTACAGGTAATGCTTCGAAGCTTATCGTCGTTTCTGCGTTCATTTATTTCAGAAGAGCTGGCGCCACGAGTGTTAAATGTTATTACATAGAATATACTGTCAGTCGTTAAGTGATGTAATAGGTGTGTTGGAATTATCTTGTATGTGATTATTACGCAACGGTGTGACGTAACAGTGTCTTAATATAATGATATAATGCAGTCCTCTTATGACACGACATTCTGGAAACCCGGTTTTCCATATAACGGTTTTCATAATAAAAATTATGACAGCCCTCCTGTAACACGATATTCTGATAACACACGTAGTATGACTTCAGCGTGAATTTTTCCATCACACTGTTCTTGTGATTTCAGGTTTTTCCTGCTACAACAGGAAACTGAAGTGAATAAACTGCATAATGATATAATAATATCTCGATGTAATAGTGGACTCGTATTGCAATAAAATGGAAGAACTCTTTAGACTCACATAAATATTCTTTGCAGGTATGAAAATTTGATAGCATCGCAGGGAAATCAACAGCCTCGGTACGAACCTCAGTATGAACCTGAACCGCAAGAGGAACCAGCACCGGAACCACGAAGACCAACTTACCGCGGGAAATCACGTGGTTCGCCAAGACACAGACGACAAGCGCCACAGTACAAGCAGGAAGCCGTTCCCGTACAACGACAGCAACCTCGTAGACTTTCGCAACCACCGGCTGAACCTCCAATTAACTACAACTCGAATTTGCCGCCTCATCTTCAACAATTATTGAAGTATCAGGCTCAAACTCCGTACATCAACTCGATCCCCGAACAGTACAGGTGAATGAAATATATATGCTTTTATATATTCAGTATATACATTCCACAATGAGATATAAGAGTCATTCAAAAATCAAGTTCTGAATCATTGTTACAGTGTTTCAGTGTATGAATTCCACTTGCAAGTGAAGATGGCGTATTAAAAGTTTTTTTTTTTTCAGTATATACATTCCACAATGAGATATAAGAGTCATTCAAAAATCAAGTTCTGAATCATTGTTACAGTGTTTCAGTGTATGAATTCCACTTGCAAGTGAAGATGGCGTATTAAAAGTTTTTTTTTTTATATAAACAGGATTAGCGTGTATATCAAATTTGTCCTGACTGCTCCTGGAGCTTGTATGTACAAAGAAAGTAAAAATACGTTTTTCTAATACATTATTCTCACTTTGTAGTATGTACTTTTTTTTTTTATATAAACAGGATTAGCGTGTATATCAAATTTGTCCTGACTGCTCCTGGAGCTTGTATGTACAAAGAAAGTAAAAATACGTTTTTCTAATACATTATTCTCACTTTGTAGTATGTACGTACTGAATTGTAACAATGATTGAGAATTTAATTTTTAAAGACTCTTGTATCACATTATATTTCATTATGGGATACTTACCGAATTGTTTTTAGTTATTTTATTTATATTATATATAATATTATGCTATTATGTTAATGTTGTCTTTTTTTCAAATTTAACCATTCAACTGGCAATAATTTAAAAAAAAAAAAATAACACGTTCCGACTTAACACGTTCCGTGCCAAGCCATTAGATATTTTGACTAAAGGTCGATATATTATCACACAATCTTTCATTACATCATCAATCGATAAGTACTTCTCTTGTTTAGAGTAGCTATCACATCGTCTACCACTTGTGGTAATATTATTAGAAATATGGTGGTACACGTCGTGGTGGTCATATATATGTATATATTAGAATTCTCTCTTCTGTCTGTTTCTTTCTTTCTTTCTTTTTAATAATAATAAAATGATGTAAAAATACTCGAAAATATCGTTTCCTTCTTTGGCCAACATGACAATTAATGCTGCGAAGTTACACATGGCACGGAACGTGTTATATTATATTATATATATATTAGAATTCTCTCTTCTGTCTGTTTCTTTCTTTCTTTCTTTTTAACAATAATAAAATGATGTAAAAATACTCGAAAATATCGTTTCCTTCTTTGGCCAACATGACAATTAATGCTGCGAAGACCGAGATGACTACTAGCGCCACGTGAGCGTTAACTACGCTGTGCAGAGAATGTACTATCGATCATGAGCATTGGGTTACACACCTGTTGATTACATTTATTGGAAAATTCTAATAGATTATATACAATAAATATAATATTGTTTTATTAGAAGATAGATCCACACTACAAGTAAATAATAGATTTGTGATAAAATAAAAAACACACTGACAAGAATCCAGTTGTTCTATATTAATATTATTATGTTCTATATTAATATTATTTATCCATTTTTGCCTTTTGTTGTCGTTCAGGCCATTTGATATTTTGACTAAAGGTTGATGTATTATCACACAATCTTTCATTACATCATCAATCGATAAGTAGTTCTGTTGTTTAGAGTAGCTATCACATCGTGTACCACTTGTGGTAATATTATTAGAAATATGGTGGTACACATGGCACGGAACGTGTTAATGTAATAGTATGTTACTGATCTGTTGATTGATCAAGTACCCCTAGTGAACTAATTAACAGCTGTACGAAAGAACGAACTTTTAGATTTAATCCGGAGCCAGCCATCCAAATGCAGTTGGAGCAGGTTCGTAGACACTACCAAGATCTCCTGAGACAGCAACCAGCATCTCCCACTGTACATACGGTAGCACCAGCGGTCGCGCCAGCTCCGAAGCAAATACGAGGCCCAGCGCAAGGTCGACCATCAGCTGCATCGCATCCTAGACAAAGAAGACAAGCTGCGCATCAACCTCAACGACAGCTACGACCACAGTCGTTGCCAGCGGAACCGGTGCCACGGTACTCCACCAATATCCCTAGTTCCATACAAAGTATATTGCAGTTCCAGGCGCAAATTCCCTACAACATCATTGCCAATCAAGTGGAGTATAAGTTCGACAAGACGTACGTGCCGCAGCCAGCACAACCAGCTGGCCCACCGCAAGTCCAGTACCAAGGCCAGAATCAATATCAAGGACAGAGACAATACAGAGAACAGAATCAGTATCAGGACGAAAGTCAATATCAGAGCCAAATTCAGTCGGTCGATGAGTACCAAGGTCAACCAAGCGGATACAGCCAGACGTACGCGTCGCAGTCGCAGTATCTGCAACAACCACAGTATCAAGCTCAATATGGGGCGCAACAGGCTGAGCAAGGAGTTCGTCCTGTCACCGAAAATCAGTATTGAAGAATATTGAATCTTTGTCATTCTTTGTCGAACTGTTCGTATTTATTTTTATTATCTTTTTTTTTTTCGTTTTCTTCGTCCGCACTTTTGGATGTGAAAATTCCAGATTTTCGTTGCAGTTACGAAGATGGAGTCGAGTTTTGCTTATTTCGTTGAAGTTTAACGCTAAGTTGACTGCTCGTCAATGACTATCGTTTCCGTCTCTGTAAATATATTAGAATGATGAAAAAGGGACGAATACCATTGAGAAGAAATTAAGAAATTGAATACAAATGACTGGATGATATTACGAAACGAAAAATACTTTGCTTTCGTTGTACTTCATTGCAATGTAACATCTTATAGATATTAATGTGTTAGTTAGCAGTCAACGTGTGATTTATCAAATTTCTAATGAACGAATGAAGATCTTTGTTGTAACAACGATTCGATAGTAATCTAGTTGTACCTTGATTGTTTCAAAAAATCAAAACTAAGGAAAAAATTCGAATTATTTTCAATTATTAATTTCCCCACACCGTAAAGGAAAGTATCTTTTGCTGATATTTTTGTCAATGTGAAATTCGTTTCACGTGATATGGAATTACGGAGAAATCAGCGATTGTTTCGTAATACGAGGAAACATTTGATAATCACGAAGCATTTCAAATGATTTATATTTTCGTTCGGAGAAGTTACTTTGAACAACGTAGTTGAAAACAATTGCAGTGTTCGTACTAACAACGTTTCCTTTCAAATTTTACTTAATTAGAAATAATTTTAACGATTTAAGAGAGGTGATTTGCGCTCGCTTCGACAATTCACAATACTCAAAGTAATATTTATTTCACGATATTTGTTTTTTACTTTTGTACTTTAATAAATACTTTATACTTGTATTTATTAACCTTATATAAATACTTTATACTTGTATTTATTAACCTTAACTTTATTAACTTTAACCTTATTTAATTTTACTTATACTTGTTTTTACTTTAATGTGTGCATCTGTTATATACACGTTACACTTCTGTACTTTAATAAATACTTTATACTTGTATTTACTTTAACCTTATTTAATTTTACTTATACTTGTTTTTACTTTAATGTGTGCATCTGTTATATACACGTTACACTTCAATTTACACTAGAAACGAACTTCAACTTCATCTATAGAAATCGAATAAATATGTGTATCGCGAGACGTTCCTCTTTCGTTCAAATGTGTCGATGATGATTCATGAAAAGTCTAGGAGAAGTAATTATAGTAACGGAAGTCATTTCGATCCCACCTGTGAATTTCTACACACGGAAATGTACGCGGAACGCGTACGACTTCCGGTGAATGAAGAAAGAACGAAAGCAGGCCGCCATATTGTCGATGTCTAAAGATTTATTGTAGTTATCACTCGTTTCAGCGGCAGAACTGCACGAGATCTTCGATAAAAACAATAATTACTCAATAAACTCTATTTCATGTTTCAATGTTCTTTTTAATACTTTTATTAAACTCGGACGTATATCAATTCATTATTTTGATTGACGTGAGTGGTCCATCATTCAGATCATGATCCACTGTGAATGAAGAACTCATGACAGAAGCGATCAGTCTTACGATAAACACCGCGACCAGTCACTTTATCAAAGAAACGATATTTCGACCTGCTAAATATTGCGCATATTCCAACATTTGCATATGCATGAATCTTGCACTTTCACTCGAAGCTTTTCCTTCGAACGTGTAGTTCCAGTTAAACTGATTCTCGTCGCGACTTAACAGTACGGGATAATTTATTCCAACATCTTTGTTGAAATTTCCCTGATCATTTATTGTAATTTTGAAAATAAAATTTACTTGTCATTTATTTTAATTTAAATAGAAATAAAATTGACGCATCTTCGTGATCCACGACAATATCTACTAAATTGTATCAATAAATTGCGTCTAATTAGCGAATATTTTGCGCAGTGTCGCATATTTTATTGCAAAAGAAAAAAAAGAAAAAAAAAAAGAAAAAGAACGGAGAACGTGTAAATGCATTAAGGTCAATTGCTTTCGCGAACAGGTTGTTGTTCAGTCATCGATTAAATTGCTTGCCTCTTTTCTTATATCTCTATGTAAAAGTGTCTCCGTAGAAAACGGTGCACTTTGTGCGAGATATTAATGCGCGCCGACTTAGGAATACGGAAGTGACCGATGCATATGCTTCCTGCAATCGGTTAACTATACCGTTACGTAACTAGAGATACGTGTTTCACCTTCCACTGTGCCATTTCATATTTAATCGCCGTTACCGATTTTCGATTGGACAAAAAAAATGCATGGCATGCTAGAAGAAAAAAAATAGATTCAAAAATAGATTCTATCCGATCCTTTAACAATTAATTTTCATTGCATTCAAGGAAAGTTCTTGATTCTTCTTTCTGTCGAAGGAATTTTCTCTGCCGGTCAATTCTTAAATAAATTCCAAACAAATTCTACACTGTAGACTGTAGTCCTGTTCAAAGTGAAAAGTCGGGCGAGCCACTTTTACGCAACTTTGAATTAACCTCTGATATAATACCGCGATCAGGAAAAGCAGTTTCTGGTCTTTCCAATAGTGCAACGAATATTCTTCTTTTTCTTTTTGCAGGCAAAGTTCATCTAAGGGCCATTCGGGTGATACAATCTCACATGAAACCTCGCAGCGAACCGAATAGATGAGAAATTGAAATTATAACAGGTAGGTAGTTTTATGTTTGTAAAGGAATGTTGTCAATGAATAAATATATATCTGCAGAATATTAGATTGATGAGTGAAACGTTGCTTTCTCAACTATAAAGTTTCTTTCACCTTTATTTTATATTAATAAATTCACTTTATGTAATTTGCTTTGTTGCATTTCAATGATCTTTTTCTCTAATTACAATTAAAGGATCTCGTCCTCGTTAACGTCCTCTAAAATCGAAGCGTAAGAGACATGGATCGAAAATTATCCAAGAAGAATTATAAATTGGCCATTTCGGCCATTTTAGCTGTGAGATAAGACTAGCTTATTTCGCAAAGATTAAATATTGATCGCGCGAAATTGAAAGACTAGTGAAAAGGTCAAAGTCTATTCTTTATCGTTTATTAGGGAAATTCTCAGCGCGTGGCCCAGTGAGAAGCAGCTTACCTCGTTAAATCTCAATAATCTCTAAGGATCCTAGCGGTCCTTGACCAAGTGGGAAACGATCCGTTTCGAATCGTCATTAGGCAAGGTACGATTTCGAAATTGAAATCGAATGGTCACAGCCTCGAGTTTTCTGGTTACAGTTAGTAGCTGGTTAGTTACTTCCTGGGTAAGGACGTGGAAACGTTCCGTGGCGTGCGTGTACGTACGGGACGCGTTTGTTACGTGACGAGCGGGCGGGGAACCTGCACGACTCGGAGGAAAAGAAAAGAAAAAGAAAAAGGGGGAAGAAAAAAAACGATTCAGTTCGAAACCGACCAACCGTGAAAGTTAGTGGTTGGCCGGACCATTTACCCTGGAAACGCTCGCCCATATAGAAGTGCGTCGTGACGCGGCCGCCAGTTTCGCTCGGCTCTTATCCCGAAATCACCTTGTTCGAAACCGACCAACCGTGAAAGTTAGTGGTTGGCCGGACCATTTACCCTGGAAACGCTCGCCCATATAGAAGTGCGTCGTGACGCGGCCGCCAGTTTCGCTCGGCTCTTATCCCGAAATCACCTCACCTTCGCCATGAAGTTCCTCGTGAGTACAACAACAAACTTCTCTATCTTCGTTTTTTACTTTTCGCGGATTTCTCTCATCTCCTCTCCTCGATTTTTTTGTTCTTTATGAAACTGCTTTTTTTCC
>NIPQ01046811.1:0-10392 GCA_002806875.1 Lepidotrigona ventralis hoosana | reverse complement strand
TCCTCTCCTCTCCTCTCCTCTCCTCTCCTCTCCTTCCCGATCTTATTTTTGTCGTGGCCATTTCTCAGCCTTGACAGCGGATAGCACAATTTTATTACGTAATGTTAATGTACAGTTGTTCACTTTATCGGAACGGTCATAAATCGAGCTTGCGCGACGACGCTGAATAATAAAGGAAAAGACTGATAATTAAGTGTTGTCCGACGAGTAAATTATTTCTCGGGCAATCGATCGACATGATGTCTATGTGCTTTACACGTCGATAGTTGAAATCTTCTCGTGATATTTTCCAGGAATGTGGTCAACGTGCGACGTCGACACACGACGGCAAATCTACACGAAAAAACGCGTAATAACCTTGGTCGCGTGTATTATTGTCCGTGATTTTACCGTGAATAATTTAGAAAAGAAGTCTCAAAGATGAATACTATTATATATGCTATTCAAAACGGGCAGAGAGAACCTCCTCGAAGCTACAGAGAAGGATTTTACTTCGGAGACGTCGCTCTTCTTTCCGGAATTAAAGTCATGTCTATGGAATCCCGACATTGAGAACGTTTCCGCTATTTCTCTTCCCAGACCCCCACCGTTGCTTTACGTCCCGCGCTTTACGTTGGACGTCTAATTAACAAGGTTTTCCCGAGGGTTTTTAAGGCGTCTCGTGCTACCGACCAAGCAGTAAATACCGTCGCGTGGCAATCGATTTGTTTCGCGATGTTTCCTTCTCGCTTATTCTCCCTCTCTCTCATTATTTATTCACTCACTCTCATCTTATCGAACACTCTTTCCAAATCTTCCATTATGTTTAGTGAATTTTACGATAGAATACCTTTTCAATATTTCTCCCGGTCGTGATTCTATGCAGTCAGATCGGAGAACCCTGAACCTCGATGGTGCGGAAGAAACTGGTTTCTTCCGAGTCGAAAGAATTCGCCGAGTCACCCTGTACAGAAATTACACCGGGGTGCGATGACTTCTTAAGTATCGCGCCTTCGTGTTCTCGCTATTTTCGTAGCAAGTCGCTCTGTGACTTCCGAGCTCGATGAATATTTCTGAATATTTCTGAATACTTCTACGCCGGAGATTTCATAGCTTTTTCTCTCTCTGTCTCTCTTCTCTCTTCGCGTATTTCCGTGAAAAGATATTCTTCTTCTTTCTTTAGAATTAGTTCTATTTAGAAGAGAAACGTATTTCCTCGAAGCAGTAACGTTCTTAGAGGAACAATTAGAAATTAAGTGTAAGATTCAGGATGAAATTCGTACTCGGAAGTGCTGCGTATCGATCTTCGCGGAGCTCCAAGTTGAAGGTTACGAAAGCAAAGCGACGTAGACGCGTTGGGGACAGATAAGGGAAGAGGGATAGAAGGCTGGTTTAATATTCTGCTTTGTTCGCTTCATTAGCGCAGCACAAAAGTGGCTTAAAATAATTGAGTCTACGCCGAGTATAATAGCCATTCTGATATCCCATTGTGGGTTAGCTCGGACTCTTGATTCACAGCGTTATCAATGCCTGCTTATTTCCTTCATTGTAATTGCGCACACCCTTTGTTTTTGTTTAATTTTTCAGACCCTCCGACCTATCTTTCGACCATCTGAATGCTCCTCGTATAAGTCTTTGGCGCATGATTTTCAGCGATTCACCCCTAATCTTATTACGTCCGAAAAATTCTGATTTATTTTCAAACGTTGCATGCTTGTAGTACACGGCCGCTTGCACACTTCGCTTCGGCGACCAAACGGTCATTTGTCATTGGAAATTCCTTAATCGTTCGACTCGTTACATGCGACAATCCAATCCTGCGGGCATTTTGAATAGAAGAAAGAAAAGAAATAATCCTGCGATGTGTTGTTTGTAGAAACTTTCGTCATGGTCGCTAACAACTGAGACGATTGAGATGCAGGAATTAAATTCCAGATAGAATTAAACGAGTTGCCCCACTTTTTAGACGAGAGTTATCAACGTAAAAGGAAAAACGGAGAGAAGAAAGAGTTGCACTACAACTTTTAACTATCGTTTCTAGATATTGGCTATGAATTATGCGATCGATGTAATACCATGTCGCGATGTCGTTCGTCCCCCTTGAAGAAAACGCGCTAGCTACACGGGAAAACGTAGTATCCGAACCCCAAATTAAATAAAGCATTCATAAATTCTCGGCAGCGGGACAGTTATACCGGGAGACAGCAACGGTGTGTGCAGCTTTTACGTTTTTCTCGCTCGGTGTTGCGTTTTAATTCCATTGTTCAATCCCCTCGTTCTCTCTCCCATTTTCTCTGGCGTTTCTCCTTCATCTAGCAAACACATCTCCCTTTCTCCCCTCGATATTTCCTTTTTTTCCTTCCACGCCTAATATTCTTATCCAGTACTGCTCTTGGTACCGCGATTCGCATTTTTCGCGCACCTTCCGGTAATATCCGGATATTTTCCCTCCATAAACCTCTAGGTTTATGGTAAATTGGCCGGGGGATTCTTATATCTTTTCCCAACGATGTTTCTTTCAATTTTTCTTCCTTTTTCGCTTCTTTCCACAGTGTCTTCCTTCTTCGAGGCCGTTTTTTTCGCTGTTTCTCAGCGAGTATTGTTTCTCAACCGCATTTTCCGTGCGATATCCGCACGGTCCGGGAACACCGGCCTGCTTCTTTTTCCACGGCGTTTTCAACCGTTCCTTTCAAACGACGGCGACAATGGCCCGCTTTGACAAAGAGACACCAGCATGCTGTATCGTCGTATGTCTCGTTAGAAGTTCTCGTTGAAAGACTTTGCAGAAAACTCGAATTCTCTGGTTTTTTCATCAGGCAGCTGTCACGAAATATTCGAGACTCTCGAGTGAAAAATTACCCCGGTCCGTCTGAAAAATGATTGACCGGTCTCCAGATCCATTTAGTCGGATCGCTGCACGCGCCGCACCGTAAAATAAATCTGCGCTCGAGTGTTCGAAATCCGTGTCGGTACATTGTTTTGATGGGTGTACGGCTGGTAGAGCGAGTTTTCGAGTAATTAATAACGAGGAATCGTGTACACGGTTTTAGGGTAGCAACTTAAGTCCCGGCGCGCGCTTCTCGACGTCGAAGAACGCGAGGGTGCAAATGAAACTTTCGAAGTCTCGTCGAGTATCTCGAATGCTGCGAGGATTCTTGTTACTCTATATATCTGCTCCCGTTTCGCAGAACTTGTTTCCCTTTGCTGAATTTGACGTTTCTACGCTGTTCTATTGAAAAAATTTCTTTAAGCTCGCCAAAGATATAAAGATGTAACGGATAAATGAACAGCGGAGGGATAAATCGTCGAATAAATTGTAGCCTAGTGATGTGAAAAACGTGTCTCGAAGAAATAAATCGTTTGCAGATGGTATTAGGCGATTTTGAACTTGCGAGTCTCGTAGTTGGTCGATGATCGATGATCGAAAAATCGCGTTCGGAAAAAAGATTATTCGCGATAAGTCAGTGTCGGAGAATCAGTCGAGGCAGGAGTATATACTAGGTTGGTTTCGTGGTAGAAGTCATAAATGCAGTGATGTAATAATTTTATGGATAGTACTTGACGTATATGTTAGACGGTCATGTGAGTGAATACATTCTCGAGAGCGTAAGTCGGCAAGTATAAGGGGTAATATCGTGAAACGATACCTTTCGCAAGGATACCTTCGCCGGGATACCTTTCGCAAATCCCCCTGATCCCTCTTCAATGCACAGCCTGACGTCTTAAGGTTATGATAAGTTCTCGCAGACCAGGCTGATACCACTCTTGATTTAATATTTATAAACCAGATATATCGTCGCATATCTGTCAGCTTTTCGCGCAGGAAACGTCCTACATTGACGTTGAAAGAATGGAAATCGACAACAATGGGGAAACTAGGACGTTTCGAGAACAGTCTCCAATTTTACTCGATTGTCTTTAACTTTATTCCTAATTATGGAAATGGCTTTGTTCTATCGTCGAACTAATTGATTTTTCGATTTCCTCGTCCGTGGAATTAACGTCGCCTATTCTTCGCCATTCGGACGCGTACGAACGGAATCGTCGTTGGAGGAAGTAGTTGCGATCTCGGACGAACGAACTTTCGTTCGTGCTGCGACAGAGGTCTGGCGGAATCATCGATGTCGAATGTGGCAGCACCGGCGTCGCTAACGCTGTAAAAAGACTCGGGTCATTTGGCAAAGTGCTACTTTGTGTCAGATAAAAAAAGCACGTCGTCCCTCAACATCGCCGGTTATTTCGTAGTCAGCGTTTTCCACTGTTCGAATTTTCTTTGTGCCCCCCTTTCGGCAGCTACCCTTGTGGGGAAAGCGAACCATCGAACCGCGTCGTCTCGTTTCGTCGCCACCACGCCGTAGCAAGGGCGCGGTCTTTCGGCGGATCTCCGATTAAATAGTCGGAAGCGGGATGAAAATGGTGCGAATTCGGGCGTACCATTTGGGCAATTAGCTTTAAAGAGAGGAAGGTGCGATTCCAAAGGTACGGATATCTCTATCGATGAATACAATCTGGGCCGAGAGGATAGAAAGGAGGGGGGGGAGAAGGAAAGCTTCGATTCGAAGCCTCGGTCTAGCGAATCGTGCGCAGACGATCTCTCGTTTCCTCCGTGGAAATTGTTGTTCGAAAACGATCGGAATAGGAGAAGAGGAAGGCGTTGGTTCGATAGAATCTGACCGTTCGTACACGCTCGAAATATCATCGGTGTTGTTCACACCCGAGTAAAGTTGAAAACGGCAACAAAAGATAAGAAAACGGTTACCGTCGAACGAACGTTGCAATGGATCGTAAAAGATTAACTTTCTCGGCGATTTGCATCGTTTGCAGCGGTGTTGCCTTAACGTCTTATCTACGTCGTAGATATATCTATCTATCTTCCGAGCTACGTATTCCGTGTTACGCAAATGAAACTTAAGCGTAAACGTAAACGTAAACGGTAGCAGCCATGGTCAGATATGTATCCGTAAAATTGACGATAAAAAAATTCCATCCAGTCCACTGTAGCTTCTATCTGATTTAAGCATGAAAAGTATAGGAGTGGGAAATAACTTGACGAAAAATTTTTGGCTGTTATTGTTGCGAGACTGTAATTACACGGGGAAAGGGGATAAAGATGAATTCGTTATTTCCCCTTGATCTTCCTCCTCTTCCTCTTCCTTGCCAACATCTCTGGAACGCTGAAAATATTGGCGAGTGTTTTCAGAAGTTTCCCGACGAAAGGCCTGGCGGTCGAAGCAAGCGAGGGAGTGGAATAAAAAAAATTAGGTAACAGCTTAATCGCTTCGGAAATGCATAGTGCGTAGTCCGGGCAATAAGTTATCCATGGTAAAAGAAAAGATTGTCGGTGCTTGGCGGAGGGATGAAAACGAGGCGAGTATGTCGAGGTGGGATAAGAGGTGGAAAGGGATGGAGAGAGGGACAGAAAGATAGGGGGAGAGAGAGAGAGAGCGAGAGAGAGAGAAGAGGGAGGGAGAGAAAAGGAGAGGAGAGCAAGGGAGCAGGATGTCGAGCGTCGTTAATTTATGGACTTATTTTTCCCGGCGTGTGGTCGCAATTAATCCTGCGCTTTAATTGCTTCGTAACGCGCCCCTTCGAAAGGATCTTTCGATTTGATTAATCGGATTCGACGGATGTCGCCGCACAGTCCCGACGAAAGAGACCGAATCGTTATATACCGGA
Organism: Lepidotrigona ventralis hoosana; assembly: GCA_002806875.1. Lineage (NCBI taxonomy): Eukaryota > Metazoa > Arthropoda > Insecta > Hymenoptera > Apidae > Lepidotrigona > Lepidotrigona ventralis. The sequence goes on along the minus strand of NIPQ01046811.1, from coordinate 4,737 downwards.
AAGAAGGAAGAACTTTCTTCAGTTTTTCTACTGTTTATACATTTGTCGCGATTACAGATATAGAAGGGAAGATATAGAAGGAAAAGATTGTCGAAAGTACAGTCATATTCGTCATATCCAAAAAAAAGAATATATATAAAAGATTATATATATTTATATATTAAAGAATATATATAAAAGAAGTTTTATATATACATACATACATACATACATACATACATATATATATATATATATATCGACGTTTCGATATAATNTCGTCATATCCAAAAAAAAGAATATATATAAAAGATTATATATATTTATATATTAAAGAATATATATAAAAGAAGTTTTATATATACATACATACATACATACATACATACATATATATATATATATATCGACGTTTCGATATAATATATATATATATATATATAAAATATATATCGAAACGTCGAACCAATAAAATATGAAAGGAAAATAAAAATGGTGGAGGCATGATGGACGGTGCGATCTTTTGAGAAAAAAATAATCCAAATATTTACAGGGACGATATAGAGAGCAGCCTATAAAATTTCATCAAATTCCCGACACATCAAACTTCCAGAAAAATTGAGTGTAAATTAATCCATGGACGTTTGGACGTCCACAGGCATCCCGTTGGACGTATCGGACATTTAAATCGTTGAAATACCAGACCAGAGACAATGGACTAGGTTTTACGGCGTGCGTAGAAATATCGGGATAGTATAAAAAATTAAAGGCCGTCGGATTTTATAGTTTTATTGGCAGAACGCGCATGCCGAAGCGCGCGAGATTTTTCCTCTTTTTCCGCCTGGGACTGAAAATAATTATTCTCTGTCCTATTCGTTTGGCAAACCGTGCACTCGCACAAAATATCTTTCTCTTTCCACTTCTTTTCCATCATGTTTTTATTTTTGTTTTTGTTTTTGTTTGAGCGAAATTTTCAAAAACTCGCGAAATCTCGTGCGCGACCATACACCGAGTAAATCGAGAGAGAGTTATATAGACGTCGCTGGTTTCACGCACCGACGAACAAATCAAATCGGCGAGCGGACTGAAACCGAAAAGTTACATCGTTTGTTTCTCGGTTATATATATATATATATATACCATGCACACACACACACACACGCACACACACATATATATATATGTGTGTGTGTGTGTGTGTGTGGTTTTAATCTAAACTCGATCGAAAACAGAGTATTCGTCACGGCTCACTGGTCGTTGACGTTTTTTTCCCCAGATGCGGTATAGGTGCTTTTTTTTCTGATATCAGCGCGGCGCGTGGCTGAGCGTTTGACACCTGCTACGTGAATTTTTACTCTCTGAAGCGTAAACAATGTGACTCACAATCGATCGTAATTTAGCTTACACGTAATATACGTTACATATATCTCTTTATGAGTACTTGTATTGTGGCTGGTTAACTTACGTAGAAGGTAGCCTACGTTCTACGCTTCACACGTATAAAACGGCTGTGTTTTATATCATTTACTGAGAAAGTGAAATGTGATCGTCATCGTCGATATATCGTTATCGTTATCGTTATCGTCAATCGGCCACGGAAATTTTCCTTCACCGTTTTCGTATGAAAGATGACTACTGGTGGTAGTCGTAGCTGGTGATTTGTGGAAAATTCGATCGGCAGAAATTTCTCGGTACTGAGTGAAGCATACAGTACGTATACAGTTTCGACTAGGTTTTATTAAGCCGACCAGCTTGTTGGAAATTAAACGGTATGCATTAATAAGTAATTTAATGACGAGCATGGGGCGCGTTGGTAATATTCCGAATACCAGGATTAGCGTATCATATTGCGAATTCATGATTGCAATCCACGTCCATATCGAGTCAGGATGACGAAATTTTTCTGGCCACGCAACGAATCGTTGAACACCACGCATTAACGAGCCCCGGCATGTTATATAATATAATGGGTTATTATAAAAGTGTTAATGGCCGTGGTGTGGCGGGATATTAAAGCCAGTCCGGCGTATCGGAATTCGTTATAGGTTCGGGGAAACGCGCGCCGCTATCGACAAAACTTTCTCGTCACTCTTGGAATGGTCGACAGCGCGAGGCCTTCTCTCGGACACACGATATATTGTGGTTGGATCGACGCGTGTTCGTCGGATTTCCATATTCAGGAATTTCGTAGGAATTCGTTGGCTGCCTCATTCGCTGTGATTTCAGCATGGCCGCTTTTTTTTTGCGTGCCTGTAGCCACCCCTTTTTCTCTAGTTTCGCTGATAAACAGACAAGGCTTTTAAGTCTAACGTAATGCCATATTTCAGGCTTTTTTCTCTTCGTTTCCGCGCCTTACTTCGATCGATTTCGTATCGTACGGCGGAAACTTATCTGTCTGGTAACACGACGCGACGCCTCTCAACACCGCTGTTGAAAATCGGGGCTGAAGCCGATATCGGGGCGCGACGAAGCAACGTACGTAGGGTGCGCGAATAATTTCCAGCGGCCAGAACGCCGACGAATCGATCGTGAAAATTGAATATTCTCGTTAAGAAAATATTTCCACAGGCTCGGCCGCGCGGATTAAGCTGGCTTTGAATCTCGCCGTTTTCCCGGTTACCCTTCGCCAGTCCGTCGTTGCCTCGTGTTTCAAGTGCGTCAACTGTCTCTTCTCTCGTTTTGCCAGTGCCGTTTGCATATTGAGAACACGCGTTTCGAAAATCTCCAGAGCGTCCAGCCGCCAAGTCGCAATTAAAATAATTATTTTCAGAGTGCACCACGCCAACGAACGTATTTACCGATGATTATTGTGCACTCGCGAGTCGAGTTTCGCGTAATAAAACTATGCGTTCCGTGCTTGGTTAAGAGAAATAAAACAATTTCTGTTATTTCTGGCAGGCGGGCGAAATGTTTGCGGCTAAAGTTATTCGAAACGGAAAATGTAAATACGGATATTATACCGAATCACATGCATGGATTCTTTTAAAAAGAACGGATTCATAACGCAAGTGCTCTGTCGATGATGCAGTTGATGATGACACATACGTAATTCCCGAACAATTTTCCTATCGGACGATTCATCAGATCGGCAAACTAAACGGAAATATTTCTGGCCGATAATGTTGGCCACCCTAGTAGTAACATGTACCGGAATTTCATGGTGTTTCGTCGAGGGTACTTGTGGCCTGCAGCGCTCCACCCCTTGCGACCGCGGACTTGACGGTTGATTGAAAAGTTACTGCGCCCCCTATCTGGAAGATGAGTCCTCGAAATTAAATCACTGCTTTCGACGGAGAAACTTCGTGAGGGATATCGGAACGGGGAACGATGAACTCAGTTGGGATCGTTTCAGCGTTTGTTTCGCGGACCATTAGGTCACGTCGGGGATTGTTTCCATGGGAAACGTTAAATCTTTTGTGTGTTAAAGCAGGAACTGAATGAGCCGCCGTAGGTTGTCTAACTATCGTTAACTTCTATATATTTTCAGGAATCTTCGCATCATGATATTCAACATGAACAAGTTTCGTTGTTCATTGTTGAACGTTCCTCCGCCGAGAGAAATGATCGTTGAAACAAGCGAGAAACAAGCGAGGATGATAGGAGGCGTGCGTGCCAGACTGTAATTTATCCGAAACGGTTTCGAATCGCAACCATGGGGACTACCTGGGTCGATCGCATTAACGACATTTTTACGTGATGGCGCGGAGGACATGCTAGCCAGCCAGTCGCTTCAAGTTCTTTGGGAAAAAGGAGAGACTTTCCTCGTTGCCGAGGAAAAGAGCGGAAGTATTACGGAGAAACGCGTGGTTAATCCGATTACAGATATAATTAGCGAATTCAAAAAACTCAATCGTGTGGGTAATTAGCGATCGTAATTCGTTAATTAACGAGAGTCATGGCACTCGGACATGGTCCCTGATAGATTTGTGAATCGCGTGGCTAGATAGGAATACGTGTTGGTAATTAATGGTTGCTAGCGGAAGAACCACGTGCTCTCTTGCCGTTCTGAAGTTTTTAATGATAGTTCTGGCGCAGGGGTGTGCTGCGGAATACTAACAAAACCGACGATAACGAATTGAAAATTATCCTCTTTTCATCTAGGAGAATTTTAATACATATCAATGATTTCGAGTCAAGTTTGAGTTGGATGTGGATTGCTGGAAATAGTCGGTTCTCTCTCTTGTAATTAAAATCTACCAACCAGCATGTTTCCATTACGGAAAGAACGAAAGTCCGACGGGGATGCGACAGCCAGCTCATTACAAGAGTTGTCCGAACGTGCAAGGAGAAAGGTAGGGCGTTTGGCCTGTATTATGCCGGGGTCACGCGTGTTAGGCCAACATAATATACGACGGAGGCCTGTTCTTTTGGTTGGCGAGCACTCTGTCAGGCTGTGAAGCGGCCACAAAAAGAACGCGTCGCGATGCGAGCCTGGTAAATGAAAAACCGTCTTCAAAACGTCGGTAGGGATGCTAGATCGCTACGACGCGACGAGTTCTTACGAAAACGAGAACAGAGAGAAGAAAAGATGGACGACGGATCTTACCGCGCGACAATCACGCTACTGCCTGGAGATTGTTAAGAAAAGTAACCGACGACCTCGTTATTTTTCCTTCGGCCAACTGGAAACGCGGGAACATGCAGAGATGTCGAGGAACGCGAGGATATGTATAGTTGTGAACCGGTCAAGAATCATGACTTTGGGCTGTGTTTTTTGTTGTCAAGATACTCTCTCTCATTTCCCATATTTCTTTCTAC
>NIPQ01046786.1:0-10287 GCA_002806875.1 Lepidotrigona ventralis hoosana | reverse complement strand
AATAACAGCCGTGTGCAGGTTCGTAGCGGCCGCATCTCGAAACCTTTCCTTTTTTCTCTTTTTTTCGTCACGCCTTTTCAAACGATGCCAGCAGCGAACCGTTAGAGATGGCCTCGCGGTTTTCAACCGTTGGCTGCTCTCGGCTGCACCCTTGACAAATTCTTATGAAAAATTCCTGCATTCTCGCGGGGCTCGTTATATCCACCGTGTCGATACGTCCTCCGTTGCGACTTTGAACACGCGCGTGGAGTCTCGTGTTGGCTGCTCTCGGCTGCACCCTTGACAAATTCTTATGAAAAATTCCTGCATTCTCGCGGGGCTCGTTATATCCACCGTGTCGATACGTCCTCCGTTGCGACTTTGAACACGCGCGTGGAGTCTCGTCGTCGTAGCGTTCCGCTTTTATTCGTACGCGCGGAAGAAGAAGATCTCCTTTCTTTCGTTCGTAGAGCGAAGAAAGATTTGCCGGGATTTGTCGGTACATCGGTGAAGATCTTCGACGGTAATGGTCCGTTCGGGGCGTTGGTCCCTTCGCTCTCGCCGGGATGTTGTTCGGAAATGCATTGGAACACTTGTAGAAAGCTTTTCTGAATATATCGCGGTGCGTTTTGCAATTTTTTATTAACTTCGCGAAAGAATATCGTGGTAGCGTTGGTCAAGTCTGGACAAATCTGAAAATTTGCAAAATATTCAGCGCAGTCACCTATTATCTAAAATTGTGCGAATTCCTAGATTTCACACTACAGTACTAATGAAATTTTAAGAAGTTCCGTACGAAATACGCGAAATCAAAGAAACTTTCTTCAGTTAGAAGTTTCAAATATTTTTCCGAGTCACATCGTGTCTCGTCGCATCATCCTAGTTTTTCCTGTTTCTTACGTCTGATTGTCCTTTCTACGAGTGGAAATTTCGATATGTTGCTTGTTACCAGGCTGATAAAGTACCGAACACAATGCTGTGGCACGGTTGACCATAGTTAGGATTATTTTTAGCCGTAGGAAATTCGAGGACAAGATGGACAGGGCGATAACGAATTTTCCACAGAAAATCCAGAGAAGTTTCCGTCTTGTGAGGAAGCCGTTCTTTCACTCGAGGCTCAAAGACGACTGGCCGCTCTCTCATTGTCTTCCGAGACTTTTCTACTCTTCTTTGTACTCCTTTGTTCCGTGAATGTAGCAAACTGGACAAATGTTTTTTCTTTCTCTTTAGAACTTTAGTAGCTTGTGGGAACACCTGCAATATCGTAGAATTTTTTTTTTTAAAATGGTAAAACGTACGGGGAAATGTAATTTGAGATATATTAATTGGACTCGTGATGTCTTCCACAGTTTTTGAGATAAAAGACTTTTTGAGATACAAACTTTGAGATATAAACGTCTTAATTAATAGTGAATTTAATAAACTTTTTAATAAATTTAGTAGTAATTAAACACTGAGAAAACAAAGAACGAAGAGAAAGAATTTTTTCATCGCTACACACGATCGAGTCGTTGAAAGTTTTAAACATTTTGAAAAATTCTTTGCACTTGGTTTTCACTAATGATTATCTGAAGATTGAACCACCGACCAAAGAGAAATGAAAAGACTTAAGCGAACTCGATAGGGAGGAAGAGATAATCGCGAAGATCAGCTAAACTGCAGGTGGTCTAATTGCAAGCAGGCTTGGCTCTGATAATCGAAGGGTGGGAATGTCACATTACACGTGTAGATAATGCATCGTCCATGCAAATTCGTATGTCGCGTGTTTAACGTTTATCCTTCAGTCGGCTCGATCCAGAAGGGTTCTGACCGTTTGTCCACCTATCAACCTTTGTAATTCTGTCAACTTTAATTGGACCGTGGCCTTCGGTGGTACGATTCTTCTGTAAATTTATGTGTATCGTGCGTACGAAAAATTAATTGCCTCGTGACTCGATTTAAGACGTTTCTAGTGACTCATTAGGACTAGAAAGTATATATTAACTACTAGTATATATTAACTTTCAATTGTCAAGATCTTCAACACGACAACTTTTTTTAAAGCAATTTTATGTTCCAGTATATTTACATTAAGTTTCAGTCGATGGGAAAATTTTTTAAAATTATTTTAAGTTGTTTTGCTACGTAAATTGAAGAAAGAAGAAAATCAAAACGTTATTGAATAGAGTTCTTTTCAGACATTTGAAATAATTTATTTCTCTGAAATATTTTGTACACAACAGGAAGATCCCTTCCTTTCCACCATTGTGTTCCACATATACGTACTTACCGCTATTTTCGTCAAAGTCAACAGTCTTTATCGTGGAACGATATCTCATCTTATTTTTATTTCACGTTGTTTCGTGAATAATGACACTTCCTCCTGTAGGATGGCGAAGGCTGGATCGCTGAAAATTTCAATATCGCATGGCACGCGCTGTCGCGAGTAAATATTAATCCTCGGGGAGGGATGCATCGGAGAACGCCAGTGGAACTTTTTACGGTCGATAATTTATTTCTGATTATAGATACAATATACATCGTATAGGCTAGACGAAACACTTAGTAAGTATATTTTTAGCCTATCTATGAGTGGTACGGCGTGTTCGGAGAACGCAAAAAGGAGCTTTTGTCGTTAGATGTAAAACAGATGTGAAAGTTGTTCGTTTTTTTCCCATTTTTTCTTTTTCGTTTTTTTGTCTTTTTTCTTTATCTTCGCCCCGCAGTGCCCTAGCTTGGCAGTTGATTGGTATCATAACTTAAGAATCTAAAGTACAGATGTACAAGTGAATCGAGTCTCCGTCTTCGAACCGCGCCACGCTTCCTCTTTTACGTTCGTTCTTTCCCTTCGTTACGTTTAAACGTGAACGCTCGTGTCGATCGAGTACTCGATTAATTGAAGTAATTCGACAGTATTTACACGTTTGCACGCACACGCACACGCACACGCATACGGACACGCACACGCACACGCACGCGCACGAATCGGTTCCCTGCTTCTCTCTTTCCCTTTTCGATTCTCCCGCTCGAATGCGGCTCACGTGGAATGAACTGGCAGTCGGACGAAATTCATACAATGCGGTCGCTCTTCATTCGGTTTATTGGCTATTCAAGGGTACGTATACGAGACAGGGCCGAGCTGTCAGTGTTGTCGCAGCAGTGACAGGAAACTGGAATACACGTTTCAGAGGTAGCACGTGTTTCGATGTCCTCCGGACAACGAGTGCGTTGCTCCGTAAATCCCGGCTTTGCTAATCGAAATCATTCGAAGATTCAATGGGGACAAACACGGGCACGAGCCAGAGAGGAAACAGACGCGTGTACAAACGTGAGTACAGAGCGGACGCGGATTAATGATATGCACGGGATATAACGCGAAGCGAATTCGGTGTAATAAACGGCACAAAAGTGCGTGGCAAATGTAAAGCAACGGGCGACAGAGAATGCGAACGGACCGATATTTCGGAATGAACAATGTTTTACTGATGTTCGGCTGGGAACGTTTCAACGTCGACGCGGGATGAATAATTACGAATGAAATACGAGTGAAATACGGCCAGATACGTTATCGATATCGCAGTCGATCAATCTGAATAATACGAGTCGTTCCGTAGTCAGTCATACTCGAACGGATCGATGAGGCTTATTAGTCTCATTTACACGCATTTGCAGTCCTGAGCGGCAACGACAGCACAATCGAACGAATTTTGACGAAAAATCGTTTCTTTCGCTCGGCGATAGCTCGTCAACTTGAAGGAACAATTTCACGAGCAGAATTTTTAGACGCTCCGGGTTGCGGAGTTCGAGGAGCACAATATCTTTCTCCCTTCTCAGCTTTCTTACTTTTTATTCGCGTTTTTATTTCTATTTTCCCCGCGTTCCATTCGCTCTTCATCCACTTTCATTCTGCTCCTCCGCTTCCCCTTCTCTTCCTACCCGACGAAACGAACGGCATCATTGAACGAATTAAGCCCGTCTCTCGCCTTCTTACCTTTCATAATCTTTCCAATCAAGCTTCTTAATTTCTCGAATAAACTTCTCTCTCAACTGCCACTCTGCCTCCGCTTACTTACGTATTCACAATTAGAAGTCTATTCGCGCAGCGGATAGGGGAGAAGCGTCGCTACGGGATTCGGGGCTTGGAAATTTCACGACTTAAATCCTTTTTCATCGCGCGATGACCCATTATTCCCTTGAAACTCGCGAAAGTTTCTCCCCGGATCGCCGGGCCGAGTCCGGCTCGGATTCAATCCGCTCCGGCATCCACATAGTCCCTTCTCCACGTCACTTTTATCTTTTCTTCTCTCTCTCTCTCTCTCTCTCTCTCTCTCTCTCTTTCTTTCCGCTCGTTTCGACGCGTAAAACGTCAGCTCTAACGACTATTTACACGCGCCCGTTCACACGCTCGAAACGTACGTTGTCCTTTCGCCTCCTTTTTCTCGCACGATGCGGCCGTTTGTTCGTCGCGAACGTTGCCTGCAGCTCGACAACTGTGCCATAAATCGTAACGCCGGTATGGAATTTAATGGCGAACGGAGACTCGCTGAACGATACTTCGATTTAATTTTCCGCCGTCGTAGAGCTAACAACTGGGAATGTGAATCTTCGTTTCTTTTCAAATTGACTCACGAAAGATTGAAGGAATCCGGACATTCTATCTTTTTTTTTTTCAGTAATCATTTACAATTGAAAATCATCAACGACGTCGAAAGTTAAGAATCATATTCCGAATAATTTCGTTTATGCGCATCTCTTGTGCTCGATTGTTGCAACACTTGTTGCTCTCATTTGAAACACGATTTCTCACGCTTTTCATTCTTTTTTATAAACACGTGTAAGGAAAGAAGAATTTGAATAACTAAGATTCGTTTTACCCATTGCAAATTGTAACGAGCAGCTCTTTGGACTTTCGAGCACAGGATGTTCTTGTAATGTCGTAAGTGATTACCGAAAGTTCATTTCTCGTGCCCGTACTTACGCGAATTCAGCAGCACCGAGATATATGCGAGAAAATATTATACGCAGGTAAAGGAACGTGATCGAGGAGCATGAAAGCAAGGCAAACTGGCTCGTAAACGTTTTCCTTTCGTAGCCCTAGCTACGTAACAAATGAAACACCGCGAGAGTGCTATGTTTTTATTCATACGATGTATCCCGTTACCAGCGCGATTTTCAAATATTTTTGACTTTACCGCACCTCTAGAAACAGTTGGCCGCCTTTACCTGTCGTATGATTCAGCTTTCGCGAAGGATTTACGAAAGCCACGATCACAGAGACACGCGTCTCTTTCCTTTTCTTTCCCTCTCTGCATCTTTCGTTTTTCTCCCCCGAGAAGAATGCTTTCACGGTGACGTATACGCGCTCACACACACGCACACATACACACGCGCGCGCGCACACGAGAAGAAACGATCGGTATACACCAGGTATATATATATATTCACAGTTCTCCCGATACGGCTCCAATTAAGTCCCGCACACTCATTCACTCACTTTGTCCTTTATATATATTTCTCTTGTCTTTTTCTTTCATTTTTCTCCAGTCCTTTGTATCTTTTTTACATTGACTAGGCGATAACGTTTAGAACGACAGTAATATTGCGTTACAATTAGTTTACGGGTGTATATTTTTACGCATATCGATATAATGTGTGTAGACGTAATTCTTTTACACTCGATTTATCAAACTACCAGAGCTCTTATGTTACATGGTATCGTGATTATATTGTGAGACGAGGCGCCATTCATCACCCATTCGACGTTGATAGGCGCTTACAGTCGCTTTCGTTTCTCTTTCGCCTTCACGAGAGATTATTTATCTCGCGTAATTTCTTTCCCATTTTTCTTCTTCCTCTCTTCTCTCTTGCTTCTTTCCTTTCCCTTCTTTCTCTTCAACGATTACAAATAACAACTCGTCGTCGGTTGGTCAAAATATACATATACAGCGTATCATACAAAAACGAATCGTAGTGTAACAGCCATGCAACGTGTCGTCATCGTTAGATATTGTCCAAGCCAACTAAACAACTAAACGGTATTTTCATACATATTTACATCCGAGGAAGGTACACTGATCGTTGATCATCGTCGATCAATCAGACTAGTTTAGAAATTCGTCGATCAATCAGACTGGTTTGGAAACTCGTCGGAATACGAATCGGCTGAAGTGATGAAAAGGCAATCCCGTTGTCTCCTGTCTTTTCAACCCTTTCACGGATAAAACTTCTCTATCTTCATTTTCTTTTCTTTCTCCCCTCTTCTTTTTAATTAATCGAACATATACAAAAATTTCTCTTATGTATAATAAACTTCTCTTACAGATAACGGCTACGATATTTCCTTTGAAAGTGCAACGTTCAGGTGAATTTACTTTTGCAAAACTCGTGCATACATTTTCTTTCCTATCTTAACTTCTCTTTCTCTTGTCGCGAAAGGGTCGAGAACACATCAGTGCGCAGCAACGTACGATTTCTACGACGATTTGCGAAATTAGGAAGAGAGTTTACACGGCCCGCCGTTGATCCTTCGCGTTTCACACGCACGCGGATAACACTGTCGATATCACGTTATCACGTTATCATTCCGCTCCGCGTTGTTTAATTTCGCAGCACAATCGACGATCAATTGAGTCTCTCGAGTTCGTACGCACCTGATCGAAATCGCGTTTTTCATCTTCGTTAATTCTCAGACACTTTACAGACGCTTTAAGCAATTAATCTCTGTTGCTCGATCGATTACACGCACGCCATCGAATGGACGTAAATGTTGGCAACGATCCCGTGAAACGCACAGGACACGGTCATAGTGTGCGACAGTGGCTTGATTGGACGTTTGAAATCGCGTGGAGAATGCGAATACGATGGGGGATTTCCAATGGCGACACATTCGAAATTAGTTCTCGCTGAACGCAATTGTAAATTCGCGATAAAATAGGCTAATTACTTTGGATACCAGGTGTACACTGATGTTTGACGAATCTTCCGGTTGTTTCTCATTCGATGCACGATACGCCAACCTTATAAAACGGCATGTAGATTTCCCTTGGTCGGTCGCGTGTCGCCGTGAATACTAATCCAGCCTGCAACGACACATTTGGCACGCCGCTTCCCGTGATTTACCTATCGGAATTGCAAACCGAAATAATGTACACGAAAAATACATCCACGGCTCTCGGTCTAGATCGGCGAGGATGATAAATGTGTTTCTGAGCCCGGTGTAATTTGTTTCTCCTCAGCCGTGACTGATTCTCTTACCACCATTGTGTGCTCTCTCTTTATCTTCCTTTTTCTCTCTCTTTTATTTATGTTTATGAATAATGCCGTGTGATATTATGCGCGTCGTGGATGGAAAAGTTTTCCGAAATCGAAGCTTTGCTGAGATCGGAGGATAAGTAGTTGCGGTAGATGTATGTTCGAGCGATAAGTAGTTACGGACGTTTGCGGTCAGACGTTCGAAGTTTGATGGGAGGCAACGAAGATTATCTTACAGAATGGGTCGAATTTATTAGTAGCAACATGACTAGCAATCGTGGGTTATTTAATTGCATTGATAATTGCAGTACTTTGTTTAATGTAACGATTGATCTAATATATATTTCGATTTATTAAAAAGTCGCGTCAATGTGAAATATCAAATACGAGCATCGAATTATTGAAACAGATTTTCTTTGTAAGAGAACTTACAAATAAAATAATAATTTAATCTCTTAACCATCGAAAAATCGCGTAACTGTGAAAAGTAAATAAAGGCGTTTTGTAGATTTTTTTTTTATGGCACGAGGTAAAATCATAACTCAGATGAGTGCCTTTTCACTTGAAATCCGTAATAACATTTCCCTGAATGTTTCTCGCGTACGTCGATGAGGAAATTTATCGCGTATTACACGGTGCATACCGATGTAAATTACGCTTCTACTCCGCGTTCAGTTCTTTTTGTTACGATTATCGAAGTTGTAAATTGAAATCTTGTTCGTTCATAAATAGCTACGCATTCCGGGCAAACGTGTACGTACAGCGAATACAGAATATGAAGATTAAATTGCTGTTCGCTTTCATTACGTGAAATTTTCATGTCGAATACGTCGATTTCTAGTCCTCGGTTTATTTACGGTTTTAATTACTTTTCACCGTAATTTTTCTTCCAATGCGCAACGTGAATGCACACTGATATAAAGAGAACCCGTTTCTCAAATCTATTCGTCTCTTGTGAACGAATTTTTCGTACTTCCGATCGTAAGTGAAACAAAACGAAGAAATGAAATTTATAATATAGAATGTATGTAATTGTACGAGAAATGTTTCATTTAGCTTACATTACTACCAAAATGAACACTGTTTGGCAGTCGTTTCAAAGTGATATTTTTTCAAAATCCATGGTTGAAAATTGCAAGTACACCATACGACAAGAGCGACAAGAATTTTTTCGTCGAGGAAAAACAGTTCATCGATTCTGTCCATGTTCCGATAATGGAACAGAAGTTCTGGTTGTACGTTCGAAATTGCAAATTTGAAATTAATCGTCAATTAACGGGGGAATGAAATTGCACACGTCCTCCGGGTATAGTTAATGCATTATCGATCTCATGCGTCGCGTCATCTGATATATACCGTTCTTTGTATCAAATACACGTAATAAGATTAAACCTTGTAATTGCTACAAGCTTTTGCTTGTCAAAATGGAAAATGACAATTTAAAATGTTTTGTAATGATATGCTGTTACGTTGTTATTTATTATTTAGCATGACATATATAATGTTCCGATTTTTTAAGCAGCGAATTATATTTAAACGCAATTTGAAGTTACGAGTTAGAAAACAAGAATATTCTTAAGGATATACGGAGCGTTAAATAATCAACTGTTTAAGCTGTTTAAGCAAATATTTCTTAATTTTATGGTAATGAAATATAAAACTATAAAACGTCTGGCACTCTGTTTAATTGTTCGTTAATTATTCGGATTAATAATTGGAGTTTGCGTTCAAGGAACTTTAATTAATCACAAATCATCCTTAATTTTCTGCTGCAAATCTGTAGAAACGGACTTTCTAAGCAAGACACAAGCGCAGACAAACGATCGTTAAATCTGTTCCGCGTTCGTTATCCCCTGTTGTACGCGACCGTGGTTTCCGTTGGTTTGCCAACACTATTTGTAATTATTTTTCAGCTAGTGTAACAAAAGATAAAATGTACACACATTTCCTTAGCGATATCTTCGTTTCTCGAAGAATAAACGACGCGTCGAGGGTGACGTGGGAACGGTCGTTAAAGCAAGACGAATGCTATCTTTCTCTCTACGGGCAGACGTTTTCTCATTTTCCTACCTTTTCTCTTCTCCATCTTTATCCACGCTCTCTTTGTACGTTGTGAAACACATTTTTCGTTTTCATCTCACTATTAATCTGGGTCGCTTACCCTTCGTTTTAACTTTCTTAAAAAGAGGACGAGGGAAGAAGAGGATGGAACACGAGGAAAAAGAGGAACAAAAAAATATTCCGGGAAAGGAAGACAGAATATTTCAATATCGGATCTCGGGGTCACAGGAAATTAGGTCACACACGGGCGTGAATCACACGTGCCAAACAATTTCTCTTCTCCATTCAGATCCGTATTTTCGATTTTCCATTTTCTCTTCTCGAAATGTCCGTCTATCTATGCACGCAGAACGAAAGGTGAAAGCTCTCACGGTGGTTTTACGAAAACAAGCGGTAGCCGGTTAGTGTTCGCGAGACTAACGAGAAAACGATCGATAACACCGGGCTTCGGTATTATCTTTGTTTGTCCAGGCAACTGTCCTTCCGCATTACCCGCCTTTTTCTTCCCTCCGTGCTTTTCCTTCGGCTGCATTTATCGCCAGCAGAGGTAAACGTTATTTTTAGTGTCACCGACAGCACCGACCACCGGAAATAACAATACCGAGCCGCGGACGCGCTTTCAATATAATCTACGCCCGGTTTGCCCGGCTTCCGGCCCGTACAACCCCTGGAAATTACACCGGCGCGAAAGTTTAGACGCGTTTGTATGATACACGGTGGTTTATATAATTGTGGTGGCTCGGCCATTTCTCCGCCAGTGGCGCGGCAATGATTAAAACGTTTCGCATTCATAATTCAGACCCGGGGCGAAATCCTATGAATTTTTATTGCGACGCTGGTGAATCGAGGCGAATACTGACCGTCACTGCGTCGTTAAATGAAGAAGCTCGACACACACACACACACACACACACACATACATATTCTCCTCTTTGAACAGACACGTCTTTTCATGGTCGTCCGGTTGTTCTGATTCTCCTTTTTTTGCAACGTTCCTCTTTCTTTCCATACACATGT
>NIPQ01046784.1:0-10406 GCA_002806875.1 Lepidotrigona ventralis hoosana | reverse complement strand
GTGCTATGTTCGATATGTTGTGTTCGTGGTGTAGCCGATCCGATTAAATATTCGAGCACGCGGGTAAAACCACCATTCTTCGAGTACTATCAATTCCGTTCTGACGTGTACGTGATTCGTTTCGCTCGTGTTCGTGAACTTCGAGCACCGATGCATGGCGATTTTACGTAGAAACGCAGATATTAATGTCGTGAATCGTGAACGCGCGAATTCAGAAAGTTAATCCCATGCGCGTACCTACACCGGTTGAAAATCGATGATTCAACGTTGACGCGACGATTACACGGGCAGTCGTGTTAAATACAAGGGAAGAAGCAAAATGCGCTCGAACGTTCGTTAATTGCAATTCTACCCAGCTGCATTAATTTCGATGCACCAATTAAGAACGTACACGCAACTTACATACTCGCCTGAATAATAGTGACCGGGGTATATTCGCTTAGCATCCGATTAACCGGATACCCGTGTGCACGTGTAAACATGCACGCGTCTGTTCCGTCCTCCGGGGAAATTTTCTGAAAACACGCAACTTATATTTACGCCCAGAAAATATCTAATACCGCCGACATATCCATTTTGACGACTCCATCTTCTGTTGGTACTACAACGTCGCCCGGTCTACGCCAGCTATCAGTTTTAATTAAACTTTCTTTCACGCGCTCTCGTACGAGTACCCGTTCTCACGACGCACGTTTATTGCAACGTACAGTTTGACGTTGAGTTGCAGACGAGTTCTTTGCGAATCTCCATCTCGTCCTCAAGGTTTCCTACCAGATGTTGCCCCTAGGGAAAGCGAGGCATATCATAATGAATTAGTAGACGTCGTAGAAATGATAGACTTTTCATGTTCAAGGGTGGATCGGTACGAAATGGTACGCTGAAACGACAGGGATAAAGCAATGAACAATAGGGTTAGGGTAAGAGAGAGCGGAGATAACAAAGGTATAAGAGCCGGTGTTTTCGCGCGGAAGGAAGTTTTACGATGCTGTGGAACAACGTGGCCACTAAAAAATAGATTAAATTACAGGCGACAAACCGGAAGGACACGGCCATGTCGCCATTAAATAATGGCGTCGCAGGCACTTTGTCGATATATCAGACACTTTACTTACTCGAAGAGCAAAGATCGTTTCAGGAAACTTTCAAGTATAATTCGTCTCAATCTCGCGCGTTACCGACGCTCGCCTTCTTCGTTCGCGAGAAGAAACACGAGGAGAAATGTAAGCAAAGTGAGAGAAAGAAAAGAGAAAGAGAGAGAGAGAGAGAGAAAGGGGAAAGAAACAGAGGGCAGTGGGAAGAGGGAAAACGGGAATTGCAAGCGTGAAACGGTCGGAGATGGACGGAGGATGGAGAGAGAGATGGACAGGTAGGAAACAAATGTGATTCGCCCGGACGGGCAATTTACAGCTCGAAGAATATGGCTTGGCGTGTAAACCGCATTGAAATTCACGGCGAGCACGGAACTGTAGCGGGGTTGAACTATGGGCAAGCTGTTGCAACTTGCTGTTTTCTCTCCAACCCCTGGCCAGCTCGTTCTCCTCTTTGTTCATGCCGTCGTCCTCAAGCTGTCTCCGTCTGGTTGCCATTTAATTCTCGCCCGTACGCTCCCTTCGGCATCCATTTAAAATCCCCGGGTGGTGCACCTATCAGGTGGTCTACGTTCATACCCGTGGAATTCCTATGTCGGCCCCGGAAAGACGCTACCGGAAATCGTTTGTACGCCTGCCTCGGACGCACGCCCTTCTACCGGCAAACGCGTCTCGCAGAAGCGCTACCACCGCATCGCCATAAACGGTGATAAAATTTTACTGCGTCTCGCATTTCCGCGATATCCGTCTTATTTACGAGCTGCAGAGAATAGTGAAAAACGATCGACCACTTTCCAACAAGCTGTTTCTTCTCTCGTTCTCTCTGCAAAATAAATTTCGAATACCCGACCTCCTCTCCCTTCTCGTGCGTTCCATTTTAGAATTAGATAGCCACTACTCGAACACTTTACACAAATGTCTAGCTAGTGTGCTTTTAGTTAACAGAATAGATAGGAATAGACGTAAATTGAAGGATATACGCGACGAATATAGCAGCGTATCTGAGCGTCGAACGACCACGAAAGGTCGCCGCTACTTGTTTCCACGGTGATCGCGTACCACTCCGTATAGAAAGATCGAGATCAAATCGTACGGTTCGCCGAGCACATCGGCGTGATCTCTCGATCGAAGGAAATCGATTCTTGCCCAGAAGGAGACACTGCTTGAACTTCATGGAAGAGACTCGCTGTCTCTGGCTGGCGTTTCACCGTTTCGCAATCATCCCTCGCCTCGGTTTTGCGCGATGACTTTCATCTCCCTTCCATCGATCTGCTTCCCGATCCGCTACACCGTTTAAATCGACGTAATTATCCAGTCTAGTTGTATCCTGTATCAAATTCACGATGTATTACCCGATATACCGATGTGTATCTCTGAAAGCCGTTTTATATGGTGATAATAATCGGAATAGGGAACAGCAGCGGGGAAGATCATCTACGATTTACATCGTACGATTTACATCGTATTTACGTCTCTCATCATCGAGCCACAGGATACCGGCGTTTTGCCATACTGCCTGGCACAGCAGTATTGTGGATAATTAGGACGACCGAGAAGTATTATTATTAATCATCGTTAAATCCAGCTTAGTCGTGTTCCTAATTCCGAGTTCCCGTTAACTGGTGGCTGCTGGCGCGTTTCTCCGCGAGCATTTATTCCCATGTTGATACATCGATGATACCGACGGAGGATGTATAAGGTCGGATGTATAGGAGCCGTGTATGTGCAGAAAATTCCTACCGTGTGTACACCAGACGGACGAGTTAACTATAATGCGAGCAACGCGCAGTAACTTGGCCGTGCGTGTATGTGTGTGTGTATCGCTGCCAGCGTGTAAGACCGTAGATTTATTCGCAATTTTCTGCGATAGCGGCCGTGTGCCTCCTCTCTTTTTGATACATTCGAGAGGAAGTCGGTAACCTCTCGAATGGAGCAGGTGCGGTGGCTCGCTTGGGCCTCTTATATTTTGACGATTAGTTCTGGACCGAGTTTCTTCGACGCACGAAGACTGCTGTTTCAGCTCCTTTCTCTCGGACAGGGCCGCACCGTGCCACCAAGGTGGAACTCGGCTGTATTCTTCGCTTCGTGCCAAGGGATCGAGANTTGTTTTTTGGTTTTTTTTTTTAATTTTTTTTTTTTTTTTTTTTTTTTTTTTTTTTTTTTTTTTCTGTTTTTCATTTCCTTTCGTATCGTTTCATCGTCGAGTTTTATTCGCCGCGAGAATGGATACGGCGAAGCTTTTATTGCCGTCGATGTATGATAGACGGAATACAAAAGGTATCGATACGGGCAACCATTCGAAACGGCGGTATCACCGGATGAAATGCGTACCGTTTATTCCCCGGCGCTCCTTCCTGCACACCTCCTCTCTGCATAAACATCTCCGCGCAATAATATTTTACGCAGCCGCTCGTAAAGAAAGTTTATGGCCGGCCATTCTTCCGCGCCGTTCGCCTTTCTTTCTTCCGCCAGGTTGGCCAGAACCTCGTTAATGACCATACTAATTTCGACGTAAGTGCCTATCATTCTTGGCGCGCGTATCGTCGCGACATGCCGCGCCTTTTCATTCGCGAGCCAGCTTTTCCCCGGGCGCGACACACGCCATATTATAAGCGAAGAATGAACGTCGAAGGAGCCTCTCTGTCGTACTTAGCAAGCTGTTATGTCAAACTCCGCAACTCCGCGAGCAAGAGTTTATTAAACTCGAGTCTATTAAACTGCCGAAAAATCTCACTCTGCCAAGCGAGTGATGATGTCTCTCGTTCGTCAATCGATGAATACGAGGAATACCTCGTCGGCGGGGCGAAGAATGTCAAGGGAAGAGAAAAGGACATTCCTGAGTGAGTCTCAGCATCCGGCTGGATCCGATCCTGGAAATCAAGACGGGCAGCCGCCTCGGCGCGGTGGTACTGCAGCGACGATGTTGCTGCACAATGCATGCACTTGCTGTCGGGGAAAGGTAGACGGCCGCGACCTTGATGCGCGTGGTTCTCGCGTGCCCGAAGCTGCACGAGCGACTGCGAACTCGACCGAAGCCGAGGATAGGCAAGAGCGCGCCTATGTCCAGAGAAAAGTGGATGCCCAGGCCGCCAAGGGTTCTCGAGCACACTTCTCTCTTTCCCACCTCTTTCCTCCCTCTATCCTCCATCCTGTCTTTTTCGCTCTTCTGCCGCCCGGTTTTTGCTATCCTCTCTCTCTCTCTCTCTCTCTCTCTCGCCAGGCTGGATAACCTGGCGCGGCGTCGCGTCGTCATCCCTCCTCCGGGCAATCTCCGCAGTTCTTGCTCCAGCTGCAGCAGGTAAGGGGGAAGTTGCTTGAAGCTTCACGGAAGCTGGAACGACTATCGGGCCGCGATAGTCGAGCTCGACTAGCTGCTAGGATGGGACCGGTATTTCAACTTAACCGGCAAGTCATCCGGACCTACAGTGTCGCTCAACCGTGGCAAAACCTTTCCGCTGCTAGTTTCGAGAATTATGCCTTCGTAGTTTCATCCGAGGAGATCTCGTTTCGAATTCCACCTCTCTCATTATACCAGTCCTAGGTCACTTGGTGCAATATAATTAGTTTGAATTAACCATCTTCGAACATTGAGATTCAACTTCGAAAGAAAATTCGCAAGCATTCTGCCCTTTTACTTACGGCCATCGCGAACCTACACGCAAGCGTTTCTACACGGAGGTTTTTGCGGGAAACGGGGAGGAAAAAATGGAGAGGGAATCGGTTGAAAGCAGCAGAATACGAACGGATAGAGAAAGAGAGAGATACGTGCGGCGGGGCGGGAGGGAGGACGCGTTGCCACCGGTATCATCCAGAGAATAGTCGAGAGCTTAGACATCTGATATTGACAGCGGCGAGATACCTTATCGCGGATACATCGTACGTTACGCTTCCAAGCCGAATAAGGATATCGAGGATTGCCCAAATGGAATTTCTTTCTCGTTTCTCGAGATCTCTTCTCGATTGAAGCTCGATCCGCGATACAGAAAATACACCGCTATGAGAAATTACATCGTGGCTCTGCTGTTGCCAAGGGCAAATTATCACCGTTTCTGACCTGTCCACGATCAAAGCTTCGTAATCATCTTCGCCTTCTCTCTTTCTCTCGGCGAAGATCCATTTCTCTACTGAGATCAATTTCGTATCATTTAACTCTATCGGTGCTCCATTAACTTCTTCTCATCGCCGGCGATTAACGCTTTTTGCGTTTGTGTGTTGAACGTTGTTCCTATTGTATTTCGTAATTGGAAGAAGAAGCTCCTGGACGAGGCCCCGTTTCAAAGGATCTGGTAACCTTTTAATAGCCGCTCGATACGTTTTCTTTCGGTGGCCGATCCCCGTTGCTGACACTTCCTCTTGTTTTCCCCGCGTGGTTACGGTGGTTATAATTGACGTGGTTTCCTTCACGAGGCTTTCAAGCGCGCGCTTATTACTAGCGGGAAGATGCAGTTTCGTTACACCACGATGCCTTTTATTTCTAGCTGAACTCGAAAGTGGACGACAAGAAGCGCGCACCGGCGCGACTTTTTCAGACCGGCCGTGTAATTTAATGCGTTTTATCCAGTACCCTCGTCGGAACTGATTTTTGTCGGAGCGTCACAGTTAGCGGCACAGCCGACGTTTCCTATAGAGCGAGACTGTAATTTCCTCGTACGTGTTTGCGCGCGTTGGATTATTATAATTGCTGCGAGAGTAATCCGCGTCTCCTCTAACGTATAAAATGTACTTTGAGAAATATTTCGTTGAACAATCCTCCGGTTAACGTATTATATAAATCCTCCGGTGCCTTTACATTGACGTACGAATCGAAGCAATAAACATTCGTAAGGTAAGACTCGAACAAGCTTCGGAATATTGTAGAAGTATTTTACTTAAGTAGTCTGTCAGAAGCTTGCGAAAAAGGCTTAATCTAGCAAGTTATCGAGAAAAAGAGTTCTTTTCAATTTAACACTAGAACTACCGACAGTTGAGACGTAGCTATTTCTACCAAAACCAGTCAAAATGATTGGTACTGGTATAAGTAGCCATGATACTTAAAATTACTTTTATTTTAAATGAATAAAACAAAATTAAAGTTCATTATATTAATCCTTTAGCTATCCCTGCAAAAGTCATTACATCATTGCGAAGAAAAAATGTAACATGAAGTAGGAATTTTAAAATAAAGTTGTCAGACCAGTCAAAATGACTGATGTGGTAGTTCTAGTGTTAAATCGCCAAAAATCGTATAAATGAACCAAGTGTATGTGGTGGTTGGTGTTCGAGGAAGATGAAAAATTGAAACAAAGACGAATGACGGTGGAAATAGGCAGACACCTGGAGACGGTTTACGCAATAAGCAACGTCCGCTGGCCTTGGTTCCCGTAGTCGCGAAGCCAGTGACACGGCAGCCGTATCACGGTATCGAGGAAGGACGTCTGAAAGGACGACGTGCTTGTAAGAAGATTCGAACCTGTATACGCTCTATTTGTTCATGCAAAATCGAAAGGATGTATGTGCGCTGTCCTTCGGAAAAGTTAGCTCCGAGCAAGCGACAATAATACTTTAATGGGACCGGTACACGCGATCTGCTCAGCCGGTTCGTGCTCTCGCAACATCCAGTTTCTCTCTCTCTTCCTCTCTCTCTCTGTTGCTGTACGTTCGTACCTGACTGCGACTGTTGCATCTTGTTGCGATCGGCAACTGCAGCGCCTTTTGGCGGATGCATTCTAGCTTTTATCAACGTTTAACTATCGGGAAGAACTCCAGTTGAATGTCGTCAATCTGTGTACAACTGCGACGAGATCGTTCGGATATCCCTTACGGATGCAATTAATATGATGTTTGCTTAATTGACCGACAGAAAACTTGACTTTGATATTATTATTTAGAGTTGAGTCGAGGCAAACAAAAGAAAAGAAAAAATGAACGACTAAGCGACGATCACGCGATCCTCGAGACGACGAGATGTGTGCCACCAAGTTGAAACGAGACCATCGAGGTTGCATCACGACTTGCGTCACTCTCTTTCTCTCTCTCTTTCTTTCTCTCAGTCGCAGAAAGTTTCAGGCCGCAGCTGCTGGTAGAGCGAGGCATCACGCTCGCCTGGCAAAGTTTCTCAGAAGATCTCGGAATGTCGATCAGTCTTCCATCTTGGACAACGATTTTCTTTCTTGCGAGCCGCGCGCCGGACAATATTACCAGCAGCTGTCGGGCGCGTCACGATCCATCGCGTACCAGCTTGGCGATTTTAATTGTTAACCAATTTCAGAATTGCACATACCGTGGAACGTGTTCCCTGATTCATAATCGCGGTTTCATTCAGAGACGAAACTTTCGTTTTCTTCGTACAAGCATGCAACTTGTACAGGCTGCATAGAAAAAAGGGTAGAAACATGAAGGATAATCCTAGTGAACATTGGTCGACAAATTAACAAGTTTTTCAAAGTTATAGACGACTTTTTGTTTCGGTTGAAATGCTCGGGAAAATGTTAGAACACATTCGGGAATCTTTGAAAGAGTACGTAATTCTTGAACCTACGGAGGTGTCAAGCATGCGTAGAAATGGAAGAATAATACGTGGAAAATTTCCTTTGATCGGAGAATGAAGAAATTATAAGATACTTATATACAGTACCGATAGCTCTCAAAGTGAAAAAATTCATTTTTTTTTCGACAAAAAATCATTTATAATTTCGAAGCTATTAATTTTTTCGATCCGAGTAAAACATTTTTTTTCACGTTTCGACGTACTATCTATCCTAGAAATTACAAACCCTTTTTTCTATTCACCCTGTATACCTACGTCATGTAATTGATAGAATTTATATAGATTATTTATATAGATGATTGAGAGAATTTATATAGAGCTTGCGTTCTTACATCTTATATCTCCACGATTACAAACGAGCTTCCGGTTAGCAGAGATTATAATTGAGTTCCGGGAGTTTGGAAAGCTTTTGATTTTGAGGAATGGCTAGTTGCTTCAGGTGATTCGTTGGAAACGAAGAAACGAATCGCGACGCTACGATCGATCACGCGCGATGCGTGCGTAATTAACGCGGAAAGATATCGAGATTTGCGTGGTGAACTGTGATTTGAGAAGCACCAGGGGCGTCGGAATGAGACGTCTTTGCGTCTATAAACGTGCGATCATGAAACGTAAAATTACCGTGTGTATCGCGTGGATCATTGCAGAGCTGGTCGCTACATTTCGAATGACTCTTAAATGTCCTTCAAGCCGATGATCACGTCGGGTAAAAGTATTATCCGTTGATCGTGACCTAGACCAGTGAGAAATCAGGTTTCCTCCACTCGTAATCTCACGAGCGATTGCCGCCGTGGATAACGCGGCGACAGGTTCGTGCAACAACACTTGCTACGCGCTGAAGGAACGTTTTTGAAACACAACGTTGGATAAAGGTTGCTCGAGGGTAGAGTGAACACGCGGGTTCCACTGTTACGAGTTTCTCGCTCGTGACTCATCTAAAACCGTAACGCTGGTTAATAGCGAATGCCGGCGGTACAAGGGCCTCGCTGCTGCAAGGCCTTTTATCGTCGTTCGCGGCGACGAAAAATAAATCATTAGATAGGGTGGAAAAGTTCCTTTGGTTCGCGGCGCTCGTGATAAAGCGTTCTGCGTCTCGGCTTTTGCGCTCGTATCGGTGGTCAATGAGGTAAGATTGAAAAGGTCTCGAACGATCGTTACTCTCGTTATCGGCCTCTTCAAATGACGCGTATCAAACGCGGTCTTTAGTTTACCGATGAGAAGACGGTAGCTCTTGACGTGACGTCGCCTCTTCTCCCCTCTCCTCAAGTCAGATACGCAACGATTTCGCAGCGAAGAATAATGGCGAGGGAAAACATTCGATTAAAGATTTCAAGAGGCCGGTGCGATTATTCCGCCGCGACGAAAGATTGAAGGCTCGTTGACACCAAGATCGAAATACAACAGTTCTCCTTCGCGCTTTTACTACATGTCACTCGACAAATGGATACCAGATGCAGCATGCACGCACATTCTGGGCGTACGTAATGCATGTAACATGCAGCTTGACGCAAAGTGTGCTCTCTCTACCGTGTGATATGAAAGTTTAATAACCCTTGAAAGATAGGGTCAACTTGGAAATTTAATGACATTTTTATCCACGTCCACAATTATTGTAGCTCGTTCTAGCGGCAGGGACAACTTTATGCTCTTTTACGATTATAATTTAATAGATTGCAATGTAATCTGGCGATTAGATCGAAACTACGTACTTCCGTCCACTGACGAAATTGAATCGGATTTGTGGGGCTAGTTTTTTTCAAGCTACTGTTGCAAATAGCAGGACAAAGTACAGAGAAAGAGGCGCGAGACAACGGGGGGAGGGGGGGGGAACGAAATATCAGAACGTGTTTGCAATTTGTTTCATGCAGTCGAAAATATAATCTAGTATCACCGAAATATGTTTTCAAATTTACTGGCGTACGCGAGCACGTGCGTTCGCGATCAAAAGCCCGCGATCCCCTCCCTCTTCTCTTTCTCTCTCTCTCTCTCCCCGGTTTCATTTTTATTTTTCTTTTTTTCGTTTTCCTCTTTTCGAAATATCCACGGAAATTTCATTACGTTATTGCTAAATATTTCCACGAGTTGCGCGTCCGTTTCGATCCGTTTCGGCTGTCACTTTGACGCAAATCGAAAATCCCATCCGAGGGAATTAATAATGATAATAGCGACGCGTGACGCGGAATGGAAAATCGTCGCGGAACGACGTCCCCGCCTGTCATACATACATCCTTTTTCCGTAACTATCGCAATTTCGGCGTGTAAGTTTCAAGATAAACAAGGAACGTGCAAGTAATGAGATGCTCGCAGGCATGTCGCGTCGAGCACTGACACATTAACATTTTCCGTCCGCCAACGCGGAACATTAACTTTTCCGGGGGATTTCGAAGCTGCGGTGTGCTCGACGCAGCCTCGCTTGCGGCTCATTCGGTGGCAAGAGACAGACGTGACAGAGACAATACGTGCGAATTTCCGGGGGGAGGGGGTGTGGAGGGTGGAGGAGGGGGAGGGGGAAGGGAGCATCGAAACTCCTGCTGGCAAATTTCGAAAGTTTCATACTTCACATAACGGTGGCCCGTCTGTGATTTCGGACAGCTATTTTCCGGCATCTCGCTTATGTAATTAAATTTAAGCTTCCTCGTAATGCTATCAAGCTTCCTTTCTCTCTCTCTTTCTCTGTCGTTTAAATTTCTCTTGTGACGCCACTGGATCGAAAATGAAATGTGCAAAAACGAAAAAAAAAAAAAAAGGAGAGAAAGAACAAAATGGAAGGAAGAAAGGTCGTCGTAATTGGG
>NIPQ01046783.1:0-10297 GCA_002806875.1 Lepidotrigona ventralis hoosana | reverse complement strand
TGTGTGTGTGTGTGTTTGCGTGAAAAACAGAGCAGACGACTCGAACAGAGCCGCGAACGGCCGCCAATGGCAACAAATTCGATTGTCCGGCTAATTGAAATGCACGCGAGTTTTAACAATATACTCATTAATGTTAATGCCAGGTTAACAGCGTGCAGGGATAATTTGGCGATGACAAACAAAAGCGCGATTTCGCCAGCCGGCATTTCGTCCTGGTAATGATCATCGGAGATATTTAATTACTTAACAGATTCTCGATGCTGAGATTAACATGCCTAAATGTCGCCACACTCGATATCGTGACACGTTCATCTCTTGTATCTATGACGAATAAATCGTTTGATTAGGATCATGTGAACAGAAGGTCTGATCCATTTTTTTTGTTTTGAGCATTCAACATTTATCGTAAGTTGCGTTTGCATGCTTGTTAGCATAATAGATGATAATCAAATACAAGCAATACTTTAATAGAAATTAGAAAGAAGTGCTACAATGTTAATCGTATTTTTACTTGTTTAATTCTACTCCTTGCTCGTTGTTACATTTTACAATTACAAATAGGACCTTTTGTTCCTTCTTGCGCACGTCAAATCCTCTTATCGCTCTGCGTAAAACAAAGTAGGACAACATGATCGAGAAACTGAGTGACGAGGTTAAAAAAATATCTCAACTTCAACATCTCGTAGAACTTGGATGAACGAATGAGTTTCACAGAATGAGTTTCACCAAATCGACAACTGTCTTTGAAACGAATCAGTTTTCGACTGATATTATAACGTATGAAAAATGAAAAGGAAGAACGTTTCTGTGCGAAGGAATAATTCAACTCCAAAATGCACTGTGCACCTACATAGAGATAGTTAATCGTAAACTATTTATTTTCTTCTTCTATCATCTTTTTATAACTTCCTCCAAAAATGGCATGGCTCGTTACAATTGCTTAAATCACCTTGTGCATTTATATATATTCCATTATATCGCTTCAATATATCATATCTATAATATATATATGATATATTGATATAATATATTATATATATGATATATTGAAGCAATATAATGAAATATATATATGATATATTGAAGTAATATAATGGAATATATATATGATATATTGAAGCAATATAATGGAATATATATATAATATATAGAAACAATATGTATATATATGTGTGTATATATATATATATATATATTATTCCATTATATTGCTTCAAAAATTCTCTTTCGTATAAACTAGCATTTCATTCTTGTGAATTTCGAAATATCATGTATGAATACCCATGCATTCTATTATATTGCTTCAATATATCATATCTATAATATATATATGATATATTGATATAATATATTATATATATGATTTATTGAAGCAATATAGTGGAATATATATATGGTATATTGAAGTAATATAATGGAATATATATATGATATATTGAAGCAATATAGTGAAATATATATGATATATTGAAGCAATATGTATATATATATATGTGTGTATATATGTATATTATTCCATTATATTGCTTCAAAAATTCTCTTTCGTGTAAAGTAGCATTTCATTCTTTCGAATTTCGAAATGTGCATGAAGTGCAAGAGAAGTAAGAGTATGAAATTGAAAGAAAGGTCGTAGAATCGAAGGTCGAGAAAAGGGAGGGATAGAGGTGGTTTTAGGAAACGGCGGGATAATCACACGTAAGCACGGATGTAATTCCAATTTCACGGATTAATCAGGCAGGGCGAGTAATTGCTTTGAACCTGTCGATAATTTGTTGGAATAATTAGTTCGAGTGTTGCCGTGCCGTTTTGCCGAGGGATCGATCGACTTTTCACCACCTCTTCCTGCGAACGTTCCATGCAATCGACGTCAAAGATAGTTCTTTGTCAACGTCGCGCGGTCCGCGCGCGTCCGCCTGACTAGTTTTGACATTTACCACTTCGGATCACTAGCACACGGTTCATTCGACGGGACATTCTACTGGCGCGGACGCCAGTGTTACTCATTGTCAGTTTCTTTATCATTGTTGAAGTAAGCTCGAAGCGCTTTGATGAATAATAATTCTTGCTCTGTTGGAGAATGCAGTGTCGATTATTATTACTACTATTTTAGTGATAATAATGGACGGACGAAGATTATTTGATAGTGGCTCTTGATAACTGTATAACATGAAAGAGCACGCGATAACGTAGGCTTTTCTTAAAAAATTAAATTAAACTGGTTAAGTTGATGGATAGAAATTCTTTCTTTGAATATCGAAGGAAAAATTATAACGAATGGCGATTGCGCCACTTTTATTAATAAATTATTAATAAACAACTGTATCTATAATATGTTATTCAAAGTAATCATTTAAAGACAACAGTTTATTTTAAAGGGCCGAGAAGAAGAAATGAAATTATTAAGACACATTCAGTGTGATATTTATTTACAAAATCATATTCTGGTTCATCAAAACTTAATTTAACTTCACTTCTGTATGACACAGTAGACAAAAGTGATTTCACGAATAGGAAACGTTTCTGTACAAAATTTTTAAAAAGATGAATTTCAACGTAGTACAAGTGCTATTTGCAAATTTAAAACATTTTTCCTCCTTCATTTGGTACATCGTAAAAAATTATTTATTTTTCATTTTTATCAAGATTCGAAACATGCACACGTTCTGAAATTATTAAAACGAAATTCGTCGAATTACTTTTAAAATACCAACGTGTTGAACGAGACTGATATTTTTCTCGTATCACGGGCAACTTTCTCAACGAGTTTAATTGGCATTCACTTTGCAATATAATAGTGCAGAAATATTTATATCGAACCACTCATTAATTTAGTGTTATTTTGATAAGTGAGTAACGACTAACGATTATGATGGCCATGCTGAAGTAAATGACGTTTTAAGATAACTGTTAAGTTACAAAATTGGNTGAACGAGACTGATATTTTTCTCGTATCACGGGCAACTTTCTCAACGAGTTTAATTGGCATTCACTTTGCAATATAATAGTGCAGAAATATTTATATCGAACCACTCATTAATTTAGTGTTATTTTGATCAGTGAGTAACGACTAACGATTATGATGGCCATGCTGAAGTAAATGACGTTTTAAGATAACTGTTAAGTTACAAAATTGGGTATAACAGTTTATAATGTTAGCGATAAGGAGCAATTTCATCCGATGATATAGGAATTCTATACGTTCGAGTTAAATTATACGACGCAAATAAGCTGCTATATCGATAAATTTTAGCTTCAGCTACAGTTGTCAGATAGGATATAACTACGACCTTCTGATTTCAGAGTTAAATCGTAAGCTCATACATCACGGTCGCATTCCATCCTCCTTCGGCCTGTACTCTGTCTCTTGTTCGAAAGGCTTTCCACCCGATAATTCTCCCGCTGACAGCGATTAACGAAGTTCAGTTTCGAAATCCTTTTCCCTTCAAGAAACACGAGTCACGATCGTATTTATAGAATGACATCATTTCCAGCAATTAATTCCAATATCAATAATTAATCACGTGAATCTTTTTGCTTGAAGGGAAGCGCAACTGCAACATTGAATGAAAGTGAAAAAAAGAAAATTTGATCGAATGTCTATCGAAAGCTAGCAATGCAAATTCTCCCTTGCATTTGTGTAGGAATCTTAAAATTTTACGGGAGAAATTGTGCTTAAAATTGTAACGTAATAATTATGATAAATTTTATATTTATACAGTTTTATTCGTTTAGTAGTAAATTTGAAAATTTGTTTATCATCAAAGCGTTTTATTCCGCAGCAACAGATGTAAAGATATTTCTTACTCTTTTTTAATATTGGACAATTTACTATGAAAATATTGCGTGTGAAAATTCCGTAAAAAATCTCTCTCGTTAATTCGCTTAGAGTACTTTCCTCTTTAACGACTCGACAAAAGAGAAATACAACTCTCGTTACAGCGTAATGTACAATAAGTGTTCGCGTGCCGTACGTGAATTTTCCAAAGAAGAAGGAGAAAACACATTGCATTTACGAAAGCCAAAACTGTCAAACGAGATGATTTATTTTACGTGTAAATCTCGCGTATTCTTACGTGATAATTCGTTGGAATTCCTCTTTCCTTCGAAAGCTTTTTTCGGCGTTGAAAGAAAGTCCTTGCCATCGTGAAAATCGCCAGACCGATGGAACTCCATCTGATAAATCTGCGTCATTTAGTCAGGACCTAGTTAATCCGAAGCAACGAAACGATTTCGCCGCTGATGCGAGGCTTTAGTTAAAGATTTAGATTAAACGCGAGTAAGAGTGAAAGAAAGAGAGAAAGAAAGAAAGCCACGGGGGTAAGTTGTTGGCAAGTGTGGCGAATCGTGTCCATCTAAGGGACAAAAGTTTCGCGTTTACGACGCACGATGCTGGATCATTTGTTTCTACTTACGTTCCGTCTACGACCGAGTAAGATCCTGGTGTAACGCAATCGTTCTAAGAAACGTGTTGACTGAAACTGCTTCGTTAACGTTATATCGTTGCGATGATATTCTGTTTTAACGCCTAATACGTGTCAACACTCGCTTTAATACGTAACCTGTGCTTGAATATATATTCTTCTTATGGCACACGTTCGAGAAAATTTGTCAACATTTATTTGGACAAGAAAAATACGATTTTCTCAAAATATATACCAGAAGGTTTTTCTGCGAAATAATTTCGTCAATTTACACAAAAATGTAATATCTTCAATAATTTCCGAGATATTTGACAAACTATACCGAACCACCAAATTTGAGGGCAGTTTTCAAAACTACATTTATGCCAAATTTCATCGAAATCGGTGATTTGTTTTGGATGTTCGAATGTATTCCGATCTTTTTTTTTCTTTTTTTATTGATTCTCAGAAATGGTGCATCCTGTCGATCCTGTATAAAATCAGGTTTCTTATACAAATAATTTGTAAACTGTTATACAGGATTTATCTGTTAATTGTTGAAACTGACGGGAGATATATCATTCGAATGGTAGAAAGTTTATGTTAGCGAAGTGTTTCGACGACATTCGAGTATTCGAGTAAAGAAAGCTTTCGTTGTACAAACAACTGAGAAATAATTATAAATAATTACTTTATTTAAATGAGGGAACGGAGAATCTTGCTCTCGGGCTGCATAACGCGAGAGTTAGTTAGTATGGCGAAACAAATCCCTCTCCATAAAATATATCACAGTATAAATATGAATTTACACGTATTTTAGCACAGTATTAGTCTCATTAACATCACATCTACCGTCTGATATACGCGTTTCATTTCGCGGAATGTTTGTTCACTGCGAAACCTTTAATCATAATTATACCATAAACAAATTTAATTAATTACTTTTCATAATTAAAATGTATCTAATATTACGTTCAACGTTCAAGATGTTGCGCCATAATGAAAATACAGGCCCCCGAGGCTTAAAGCTCTTTTAATGAAATTCACGTGCTGCGAGTATATCAACGATATACTTTGTTTACTGACAGTCGGCATATGAAATTCCTGTTTTGAATTGTACGTACTTAGTAATACATTGTTACAGATAGTACTGTTGCAACTTTATACACGACAGAAATTTTAAATATTTTGTATGACATAATTTTCATAAGTTTGAAATTAGTAATTAAATACTTTATCAACAAAGTTTGTTAAAATCATACATCTTTTGCTGACAAATATGTAAACGAAGAATAAAATTAATTTAACGTACAATCGTTCGATACGGGTAATCTAATAATTCAATATCGAGCGTAAATAATATACACGAATACGTTAGAAGCAGATTTTGTTTTTAAAAAGATAATAAAAGTTGGATAATTTGCACGACTCTGGAATATTCAGAGCAAACGTAAAATTTAGAGCAAACGATTCGAAACATTGCACACACGTGTTTTGCAAATTTATATTGCTCCAATCATTCTCATAAAATTATTTGTCGATAAGAGAATTGATGAAATCTGATGAAAAACTGTTCATATTCACGCGGACTTGCATGAATTTGATACGTGGCGAGGAGAACTATACCGATCCATCGCGAGAAACTGTTGGCCACCTTCTCGCGCCAGTGGTTCACCTACGAATTTCTCCGACGTGCTAGCGCAGTCTCGGCCACTCTCTGTGCCAGCAAACGGCCAGACTATTATTTATCCCGTGGGGTCGCAGCCGTGAACACATATTTGTTTCTTCCCCTTTGAGTCTTTCTCCGGGGATACGTGGCTCGCGAATTATTAATCAAATCAAGCAATAAGCGCGCCCGTATAAATAACGATAGCAGCGAGGGCTCGTGCCCAGGTTGGCTTACGATCTCCTCATCGTCTCGTTCTCCACCCTCTCTCGCTTTCTCTGCAAGCCGGTTTTCCACGATTCCGTGGTCGGTTTCTAGCAAACGGTATCACTGTTGTTGTAGGCGGGCGAGGGTGATTTGTCGCGGCGGATATGAGAGCGGCGAATGCCCCTTTGGACGCAATATTATTTTAAACGATGATATAGGAGGGGCGCGTGGTGGCGCAGAAACCGCGCGTTCTAGCCCTTCCCACGTACGTTCCCTGTGTAACGCGCGAAATGAAAATCGTCGCACGTGTACGCCCTGGCCTTCTCTCTTTGTCTCCTTCGCTCACGGCGTTTGCCACGAAACACGCTAAATCGCGGCTACGTTCCACGATGCCGCGCGACGCCAAATTCCGGTCGCGTTCCGCGAAACGAGATCACCAAGCGAGCCTCGGCTACGAATTTTTAGCTAGACGCCGTCGTTCCATCAGCAGAGAACAACAAACCTTTGCCCGCCTCTTTGATGCAGATTTTAATAGATTTAGAGAGTTTGCAAATGGCATCGGTGGTATACGCGTTGATAAAGTTGTTGTTACAATTGACGTCGTTGCAGTTCATTAAATTAGGTTTAGGTTAGGTTTTGGTTCCCTCCCTCAGTCAGGTGTCTTTTGAAGATTTCCTTCACGTAAAAAAAAAAGGTTTGGTTTAGGTTAAGTTTTTAGGTTAGGCTGATAACTTTAGGTTTAGGTTAGGTTTAGGTTTTTAGGTTAGGCTGATAACTTTAGGTTTAGGTTAGATTTTTTAGGTTAGGCTGATAACTTCAGGTTCAGGTTAGGTTTAAGTTTTTAGGTTAGGCTGATAGCTTTAACCTGCAAGAATATATGTATAAATTTATCCAAAGTGAAGCACGGTCTCGTGGGAAAACTTCTTATTACATTCTTTATATTAGTGACAGCAATTTATTCTGATGTATATTTTACATTTATTCGTTGGTCTCGTGAAACATAATCCAGTTTTCTAAAAATGTAGTGTGTTTTGTAATCGCTTATCCTTTAAACTTTCTTTTTTATCTATAATATTCTTTTATATATTTTATATAATTTTTAAGTACACGTGTTTTTTTTCATATAAAAGAATTTACGTTCTAAAAGACATAGTAATCTCACTAACGATAACGAAAACTAAGTCATTTATTTATTTCCGCATTTAAGTATTTACAAATTCACTACTTAAATCACACGAATATAATTTACAGATATAAATACGTAAATGCATAAATTTTATTAATAGATGACTGCATTTTGCTTTCGCGTTAATTCACTCAACTGTCTTCTTTTCTAAAAAAAAAAATATAATGATGGAATTTATTATTTGTTTAATTTTTATTCAATTAATGTTTATTAATTGTTAAAAATTATATTTATTATTAATGTTTATTCAATTGTAATTTATTCATTAATGATTCCGATTTGTTTGAAACGTTATGCAGCTTGTTAGAATTCGTGGATTCGTTGTGAACTGAAAAAGGATATGCGATGTTATCGGCAAAGTAAAACGGAAGTAATTCGGAGTAGTTGTTTTAGATTGATCTCCAATGACTCAGCCTTCGTTATGAGAGGGCCGATAATAATGATTTCGGCGTGACTTGTTGTATTTAGATTTTCATTAATTAAGGGGATTAAAATAGAAAGTATTTATGATTGATTTCGAATGAACGAAGTAGGACAAATTTGTTTTGAAACTCTAGACTTCAATTTACACAGATTTATGGCCTGTCACTTTCTCCCTTTTACTTAATTAATCTCGCAGCACTATTTTCCGCAATAATGAACGTATAGCACGATGCAAAACACTTTGTAAATAAATCCGTTGCCTGTACAAATAAATGCAGTTTGATATTTCCTTAAATCTCGAGAAATGTTTAATTCGAAAATCATTAATAATACTTACTAATTTGTTAATTGAAGGAAATATCGATTAATTTAAAATTGTGATTAACACTTTGAACGAGTTTTTTGTATTCTCTGTGATAGTAAAAATTCTGTCAGCAATCTGAATAATTTATTTGTATATTAAATGCATAAAGTAATAGTAATAATAATAGTAATAATAAATATTAAATGCATAAAGTAATAATAATAGTTGATAAAATAATGTAATAGTAATAAAATAATAGTTGATAAAAAATCGTTAAAATATTTTTAGCTTACTCTGATTTTCTGGATGATTTTCAAAAAATTTTCAAAAAATATAATCTTTTACGTGTAACAAGTGTTTCGATATGTCTGAACTATGACACGAGGTAATTATTTGTTTGTTCACCAATGAAAATGCAGTTGCATCATTTTTAGCTGGACAGATAGTAACATATTATATTATAGAAAATTAATTATATAAGTATATCATAAAAATCAATATAACATATTATATACATATTATCATCTTTAATTACGAACAATAGAAATTATAATAAAATGAAGGAAAACAATTGTTTGAAATAAAGCTGTAATAAAATTTACATATATTTCAATCTGAAATAAAAAAAAAAAACATAATACATGTCAGTCCAATTGAAAATTACTTTAGGAGTTACATATATTAAAATTAATTACTAGTAATAAATTAAACGTGCAATTTAATTACGTAATACGCGTTTCGCTGTAATAAAATAACATCTATATAATTATGAAATTTATGATTTCTCGCTTAAAATAATTCTTATAATTAAATTCATCAAACATTTTGCATGCATTAAACGCGTGAAATATTGAATATAAGTAGACTTTCAACTACATAAATAATGCTTTAAACTGCTTTCAAACAATAAAATAAACTGAGGAAAGCTTCATCCTTTAAACGTCGTGAATAATTTACAATTTCTCCGGTTTTTAATTTTCAATGACAATCGCCCGGAACGTAGAATTAAAAATGTATCACTTGGCAACGAAATGTTTTACTTTCGCACGTAATTTTAATTGTTACTTTATATTTAATTATATGATGTTATAATTTTCATCAGACAATTCTTCGTTACGACAGAATTTTAAATAATTAATTTTCCCGGAGAAATAGTAGATTTGAATGATTAATCCTGCTGAAGAAATAATAATACTATGCATGAAAGTGTCTGCGAATAACATCATTCATTTATGGAAAAAATATTAATTGTAATGTAGATGAGATACGACAAGCTATACTATAATTTAACTATAAAACTGTAAGAATAAACTATTTACTAAACTATTAAAATAAACGATAATGTATAAAAATAATTTCATGAAATACAAGTTATAGAAAGATACAGAAAGTAGAAAAGTTTCATAATATATAGTTTCATGCTGTCATTCAAGTATGTTGTCATATATTGTAGTTACGAATCTTCATGCAAAGAGAAATTTATTTTTATCAACTAGACTGCAGATTTTATGCAATTGCACAGAAGATATGAAAAAATCTATAAAACATTCAAAATATAGTTCTTTCTGTAATATTTAATACATAAAACATTTCTATTAAAATACTAAGATATGTATATACTAATACTATATACTATATACTATATACTAATACTATATACTATANTATATATATATATATATATATATATATATATATATATATATATATATATACATATATATGAAAAATCTGTGCTCTAGTATTCTATATATTTTTCTATATTATATTCTTAAATAAAAAAAAAAAGAAAAATTCTGTGCAAATTCACGATTCACGTACAGGAAGAAGAATATACTGTTATCAGATGTAAAGTACATAAACAGTTAAACGCGATTCGCACAATAGTGAACGACACTATAAAAAAAAAAATCAGAAGAAATGTAGAACGATACGTGTTTAGCTGGCTAGTGGATATATCGAAGTCTCTTTCGGTTCCACTCGTCGGTCGCGTCGAATTCTGACCGCGTTCACTGAAACGAGAATCACCGTGAATTCCCGTGTTTGAATTCTGAAGAGTTTCGAATTCTTCCACCGGCGGAAGAAAGTTCGGTTACAAAGCATTGCCTCCC
>NIPQ01046769.1:0-10452 GCA_002806875.1 Lepidotrigona ventralis hoosana | reverse complement strand
TTCTATATATTTCTGCCCTCCATCGACCCAATCCAACAGGAGAAGAAGAAGAGTACCTCATCGGACGATTTCTCTCTCTCTCTCTCTCTCTCGCCTGAACGACGTTGAAGCCAGAGGCTAAGGGTCGAAATTGTTTCTTCTCTCCTACAATTACCGAGCAGCGGAACACTCGAGTTTTTCCCTAGCTTTTCCCCCGCTGGAAAAAGGAGAAGTTACAACGATGCAGGGGAGGGGGGCAGGGCTACTACCTTCGTAGATGACTCGTTAAGGAACTTTCCCCCTCCGGGTTAAAAGGGGGGACGAAGGGAGAAAGGGATGATGAACCTGACCCTTCCGGCCCGGCGATTCGCGAATAACGACCAGCTCTCCGCGTACTAATTATTATTATTATTAATTACGGGACGCGCGACCCTCGAAGATGGTCGGACGCGATCGAAACGCGATCCGACACACCAAACGGAAATAAACCCGTTAAGCGTTTTCTTTTATTTTGAAAATGTGCATCGATGTGCTTAATTATTTCTAGGCGATGACGATTACACATTATTCGACGAAAACACAGTAAATACGCTTGCTGTGAGATCGAGTTAAATTATAACAAAATGAGATGAATTTTTTCTTTTTTTGAAAAATGTTTCAATTTTATTGGTTTTATTTTATTTGTTCATAAACTTCTTCACTCGACATAAACGTTTAAGGGGTTAATGGCCGTGTATCCCTCTGCTCGTCGCGGATTATTGCGCGAAACACAGCGATTCGATGAGTTAGGTTAGGGAAAATAGCGGGGCAGAGTTTTGTTTGACTCCCGCGATGTCGCGATGTATTTCGCCGGTAAAAGGCGAAAAAGATTAAAGGTAGAAATTTTTATTGCAATCGACGATTTTAAAAATCGAATATTTTTACTTTTTTTTTTTTTTGCTTTGAAAAATTTCTTGCGGATCTGCGATACCGTGCGAAATTACTCTCGTCTTTCGTAGAAAAATTTCACGACCAGTCCGATGGAACTTGGAACTTGGAACTTGGAACTTGGTTTCTTGGTTCGCGAGGCTTACTAATTAAAAGTATTTATGTACAAAAAGGTAGCCGACCGAGTTCGCAAGGGAAAAGAGTTCAGCGGTTCGAGATTTAACGATTCGTCCGGTTTTTCTTTGCCTTATTATCCTCTAGGGTAGGGAAAAAGAATCTGTGCTTATCGCTGAAACCGCGCTAATTACCTGCCAGATGCCTATAACCTGTCGCGAGCGCATAAATCTTGCGTCATTGCACTTCCCGTACGTGTCGCGCGAAAACAAAGTAAAACGCGTTTAAACAAAACTGCGCGAATGGTAAATGAAAAAAGAAGAAAGTGTTAATCGCGTAAAAAGAGACTTACTTTTTCAATATTTTCAAGCGATAATGTAATTGACTGCGGTGAAAGAAGAAAAAAAAAACCAGAGAGAAAGAGAGACAGTTGAAGCGACAACTGTTAAAAATATGCAGAAACTAAAACTCACCATTTTTCGGCTTGGTTACGTTCGAATGGGAAATATTTTTACCCGCGACTAATCCACTTTCCCCCGGTGAGAGCCGCCTCTCTCTCGGCATCGTCCAAACACCGGAGATGCGTTTGCACGTTCGCGAATAAAGCCGGCACGAAGCTCGAACAAAGAGATATATCGCATTAAATGGACAATTTCTACAAATGGAAACGGTCGTCTTTTTTTCTCGTCTCGGTCTTGCTCTCCTACGAGAACCTGGATAGACACNCCCGGGGGGGGGGGGGACTCGTCGAAGAATATAGAATTGTTCGCTCGAGCTTTTCGAGCTGCGCGACGGTGAGATAGGAAAATTTTTCAAAAAGCCACTCTTTCGTCCGCTGTGTTTTTCTTTCGTGTCTCGCTCTTCATGATTTTCAGAGTTTCGTTCCGCTCGTTAAATTCGATTTTTGAACACTTTTTTTTTTTTTATTACTCCTTCTATCCACTGTAGTGGACTCTACAATTCTACGAAATTTAAACAAACTCAAGTATTTATCGATGCAAGTATTTATTCGAAATCTCTGTCGTCCCGAGAATCAACCACTTGTTTGTAACATTCGCAGTTTCTATCAAATTTACATTTAATTGAAAGTACATAAAATACATAAGTCTTCATTTATCATATCGATTTTAGTCAAATAGAAAGCTGGCCGTTTTGCGCGCCGATTTTCGTCCGATCGAACACCGTATACTCTTCATTTTCTGTTTAAAGTATTGTCAAGTATCAAGGTTCATCAAGTCGGTTTGTCTTTGTTAGTTACTTGCGTTGATTACGAGCCAAGATGAAGTTTTCGACAGAACGTTCGCGAGAAGAAGAGCGATATATATATTTCGTCGTTAGGCGAGATTATTACTCGCAGTACTCTTGCACTCGACGGGCAAGTTACCCGCCATTCGCCGCCGGAAGCTTATCGAAAGCCGACCGGGAGGAAACACTCGGCCCTGCAATTTTTTCGGGTATCCCCGGCCCCACGCAAGCTCTCGCCAGACACGCAAAACAACTTTTTTTCAAAGCGTTCCTCAACCACTTTTAGAGGGGGTAGGTGGGGGGGGGTGGCGCATGCCTTCCGTCTCCGTTCGCAAAGTGGTCCTTTGGTAAAAGAGAGGACCTCTTCCTCCCACAGACTAGGAGAGAAAGAAAGCGTTTTCACAACGCCGGCGGAAACCGCGGTTCTCGTTTTCCACGGGACAGGGTAGGGGAGAGGGGGTGTGACGCAAGCCGCGCTCCTCTGCCTCTTTCATCGTTCGACCATTATTCTAATGAAAATATGATGAGCGTCATTTCACTGACTGATAGCCGTTATTACGGCGTAACGTCCGCCGGCTGTGCAGCCGGTTTCCACGACGCAGCGTACCACCTTTGATTTAAATTGCGAACGTTTTCCGTGGCCGCCGTATCTGGCGGGGGTTCCCTCCTCCTCCTCCTTCTCCTCCCGTCCCCGTCCGTTCCGACCCCGCGCCTTTTCATTTCCTGCGATTTTCAGTCGTCGGGGCGTAATCACGTTTGCACGAGCTACGTGTATTCCGCCGGCACTTAGCCCATTTACCGACGATGTTACGAGAAACGGAACGCAACTAGTCGTAGAGATGTAGAGTGAGAGAGAGAAGAGCGTGAACACTGAAAATCACCGGACTTGTGACTCCTTTTTCTTTTATTCTGCTAACTTTGTATGCGTTCGAACGAAGCCGTCTCGAATTCCCGGGCACCTTTGTTTTCGAACCGACCATCCTCCTTTCCCCACGCGTCTACCTTCGGTTTAGGAGGTTTTTCAGATTCTTGCAGCACGAATCTCGAAAAAAGTCTCGATAAAATGCCGAACTTGAGACAAGAATTCGTTTGACACTTCCAGGTTTTTGAGAATGTGTAGTGTATAGTATACATACATGTGCGGGGGCGAGAAAATCTGGAAAATTGCTCGAAACTTCTTCCGGTGTGGCTCAAATGCGAAGGAAGCAATCGTCATGACGAAGACGCTTGGGAATCTTTGTTTTAGCCGCCCAAGTTTAAGACTTAAAATACTAGGGTATGGTTGTGTGCGTAAATTAATAAACTTTATTTCTATTTATTTTCAACCACGTAAAACCTGTTTGTATCATTTTTATCTACACATGTTTGTCCCAGAAGTGTTTTGAATCACACGAATTAAGAGTCGAATTCTCTCGCTCGGTTTTTCGATCCATCGATTCGCGGAAGAAGATGGCAAATTGAAGGGTGGCACCGGCTGGCCGCGAGTAGCGTAGGTCGCCCACCGGAAGGACGAGTCCCGAGGTCTTTCCCGGTCGAGAGGGAGGCTGGATGGTGGCGGTCAGGCTACTTAATATGACCGATAGAAGCCTCGGCGAGCTATCAAAGTGTAAGGTCGAGGGACAGGGGAAGGGAGAGGCTAGCCACCGATGCTGGCTCAGCCGTATTAGTTATCGTTTCAAAGCGGTTCACCGGTTCACGAGCGGGCCATTGGCCGGTGATTTTCCTCCCCTCGGTTATCACCAGGAAATCAAAGTCGCAAAGAGCCCCAACTCGAAATGAGAGACCTCGCGACGGAGGTGATCGGTCGGTCAGAAATGTCCATTGAATTTTTACGACCTCGTTCTCGCGTCGCGAGATCTGGAATACCTTTCGTCGTCCAGAAGAACGAGAAGGGATCCAGGATCCCGAGAATCTCTCTTCGGCCTCGATTTCGAATACGCCGATGATCGAACAGAGAGGCGACCGGGTTGTGTAGTGGCGCGGTGTCGCGCGGCGAATTATTCGAAATGCGCGGCGTCGAATAGCGTGCCCGTCGGAGGACCCTCGTTTTATTCGCCCTCCGCAAATCCAATGTAGTCGAGCCAGGCCAGGCCAAGCCAGGATCCCCGGATTGCTACGGAAATCCGGGGAATGCTTAGGAGCGGCGTCAGTTGCGGTGCATACGCGCCGCGCGCCTCGCCATCGGCCTTTCTTCATGTTTATATGCAGCGGTCCTGCAGTGGACCCGGATTCCCGACGAGAGCCGAGTAATAAATAGTTGTGTTGGCCGACACGGGTTTTCGCGCGCCGCCCCGCAGGAATCCACGACAAAATCGTCGTTGAACACGTTTCACCGTCCCCCCCTTCTTCCCATTTGCATGATCGTTTACACAAACGTGGAGACTGGGAACGGGGAGCAGTTTCTTCCGCGATTCTCTGCTCGAGGTCTTCTCGAGATGTCACAACGACGCCGCTTCCACCGATTGACAATTTATTAAATTTCGTTTTAATTCAGTTCACCTACGATTGCTTCCACTCGTGTAGGGACTTTTTGCGAATATTTTTCTCCCTCTTCCTAATGTATCTTTCATGATCATATTATAGTGTTAGTAAAGCTTCGAATTGTTTTACGCGAGACACGCAAATATCTACAAGGAGACACATTATTATGTACTGCGTTATTTTAGACTATATTATTTTATGCTACGTATACACACTACATGTAACGTTTTAGTGATGCAAATGCAAACAAATGAATTTTGCCGTACGATAATATTCCGCAGTACGATGCGTGTCTCTGTTCACAATTTCTCTGACGAAGCAGCCAACGGCGGAATTTTTCTCAATTAATAAACCATCGATCACGTTACCAACGTTTGAAGCAGAAGTGTCGCGGATCCTTTTCTTCCCCAGTTTCGCCAAAGTATCGATCAAACTCGAGCCTCCTCGCTCGCCTTTTCGAGCAACGACTCCTCTTTTTTCCAAGTCGTCGCCCCCTCTGTTTATCTTTTCCCTCGGCAAGTCGGAAGCATTTTTCAAGCACGGGCGTGCGGCATACGCTTTTAACCTATGCAAAGAAACGGCCGGATACGCGAGAGACAGAGAGAGAGATATCGATACGGAAAGATATTGCCACTTGGGAGTGTAATGCGGCCCCCTCTCTCCCCGAGCAAATGCGCTTGACCCGGAAAAAAAACTCGGCACAGCCAGGTCGGGACTTGGTTGAAGAGCCTCGACAAAATCGAAAAGATGGAAAGCAGGGTTAAGACGGAGCAGGAAAAGATTAGTTTCGAATATATAACCAGAGAATATAACGCGCAAGTGCCTCTTTGCTTTTCTTTCTCCCTCTCTCTCTCTCTCTCTCTCTCTCTCTCTCTGTCTCTCTTTCGTAGAAAACTTGCCAATCTCTTCTCGCCCGACTCCGCCCGAGGCACGGATTTTCTAGACAAAAAATAACTTCTGCTCGGTCTCGTTAACCGTCGACCCGTGACGCGCTCGTGCGGTCTCGCGATCCTCCTCGTGATCGAATCGAACAAAAATCCCATCTCCTTCGACCCCGATCTCGTTTCCATGCGCTTGTGCACAGTGACGGAGCTGGCGTCTCGCTCGGAAATTTTCTCCCTCCGCCCGACTGCGAGAGGAAACCGGTGAACGATCGAGGCAGTTGAAACTGAAGAAAAGGGGAAGGGACACGAGAGGGGAAGGGGAAATGGAGAAGCGTCGGTCTATCGAGGAAAATGAGGATAATAACGTTTCATTGGAATCACTACTCGTCGACGGTTCCTTAGGCCAGGTTGATGGTCGTGTTGCGCTCGGAAGCAAATGACGCGAGAAAAATAATTGAGAGATAGACAGAGTATCGATAGGACGTCATATTCTCTGCGTCAATGACGCACACTTTAGGTTTGTTCGCATTGCTTTTGCCAGATGTGATGTTAGATTTTTTTTGAGAGGTCTGATGTGTTTTCTTTCTGTCGTTCGTCTCGATCGAAGCTCGACGAGAGAGAAACAGAATTTCAGGATGCGGCTGAAAATGAAAAGAACCTGCTAGATTTATCTTGAAACGCATAACACGAGGAAATTTTTTCCTGTTGGAAAAGATCGAAAATACAAAATCACAAAGTAATTAAATAGGCAGGTGAATTGCTCTAAAATAGTAAAATTGGAAAGCTCGTTAGAAGATCTCGTTTAACTCTAGCTAATTTATTGATAAGAGAAATATATTCTTCCGGTTGGTGTTTTATAACGGAGTAAAACCAGAAGCATTTATTATTCAATAAATGAATAATTCATCAATATGTAATATTCCGCGAGCGCGCTACATTGAGCCACGAAAGGAACCAATTAAAATTAAAATCATTAAAATATAATAAAATCCAAAATTGAGAATCATTATCTTGTTTGAAATGTAACACTAGCGCGCGCGCGCGCGCTCGTGCGGGTCGATATTATATACAATAATAAAACTACCGCTAATTATGCGAATTGAAGTGAACTGTTCTTCTCGNTTTCTTTTGGGTTATTCACACGTGTGTTTTTTTTTTTTTTGTTTTATTAATTGCGATTTTCTATTATTTTATGGTT
The DNA here is from genome assembly GCA_002806875.1 of Lepidotrigona ventralis hoosana. NCBI lineage: Eukaryota > Metazoa > Arthropoda > Insecta > Hymenoptera > Apidae > Lepidotrigona > Lepidotrigona ventralis. The sequence continues at coordinate 3,624 of NIPQ01046769.1, read as the reverse complement.
GCTGATCCGTGGCCATAAATAACGCGGATCGAATTCCAGTTTTGGAAGTTTGATGTGCATTGTAAAATTTTTTTTTTTTCTTCCTCCCCAATGCATTTACACGAGGGGATTACGAGCGTCAATGCTAATTAATAATTCGTTATTTCCATGTACTGTTTCCGAGATATTTTACAAATATTTGCGCCGCGTTCTTCCAGTCGCAGTATTGTGCAAATATTATATTATTATATTATATCACGTTATGTTCGCTTATTTTTGAAAGACGCGAACATAATCGCAGTCAAGTCGAACTCCGATGACTTTATCGTTCGCTTATTGTTGTTAAAAAACTCGCGACCGAAATATTTCTCAAAATTCAGCGCTGTAATTAACTTCCAATTGCAAAACCGCGAAATTATGCTGATTCTTGGCTTTGAGTCTGGCTTGAAGTCTCGCGGTTTCACTTTTACACGGATGATCAACCAAAACTTTTTTACTTCAATCTGTCGACTCTATAAAAAGCTTGACCGAAGAAATCGAGTTAATAAATTTTACTTGCGAGAGTGGTATTTTAGTGAATGATTCATTTGGCTTTCCGATCTCTCGGAGAGATAATCCTGTGTTCTATTTCGATCCGTTGTATTTTGATTCATCAAATCGTCGCTGTCGAAAATTTATATTTCAAGCACAGAAAATCGACGTATTTAAAATCCATTTTCTCCAGTAATTTAAAAAAAAGAAAACCATGTTCAGTTTTGATTTGAGCAGATAGTAATCGTATTATCAGGAAACACATTGATAATAGCGGTGCAACTTGTCATTTCTTCGCGATCCGTCATTTGAAATAATCGAATTAACGAGAAAAAGAAAGGAACAAGGAACGATTCTGATACTGATTAGCCACTTATTTCGTTAATAATTCAAAATAAACTCTCTTTGATTGACGTGATAATACTTACTTAAATAGTTCGCAAATAGTTTTGCAAAATTCTGCAGAAAGCAGTATATGTATATATGAAAAAGAAGAAGTGCATTATTTAGCAGATGACAGAGATTTCCATTTAATCCTAGAATGATGCTATTTTATTTTCACGCGACCCAAATCTAAACGTCGTGGCATCAGCTCAAAGTGACGCCTAAATATTTCAAACACTGTCGAGTATCACTGCGAAATTCTTTCTCCATTTTATACAGATATCTACCCTCGAATATCGTATTTATGTCATTTTATTTTGCATTTAATTAGATATTTCCGAAAAACTTTCTACCCTATTCTCTATTTTACATTGCCCTCTCTGCCAGCGATTAGCAATGACGTTCAACTGAATTGAAAATTCCAAGACCGAGTGATCCTTGCGATTCTCAATCTGTCCAACATTTAATTTCTCCACTTTTATTGGCCGATTTCTCTAGAGAGGTTGGTTTCTCTTAGAGAAGGTGACTCCGGTATTCAAGAATCTCTCTAACCCTTCGTCTGAATCGCCATCGCCATTACTCCACATCTATATCCGTAACCTTTCTCTCCCGTTCCCACCCCTCTAGCCAGTCGCTGTTACCTACGAGATCCGCGTAAAATCTCCACCGCTATAAATTGGCTAATTATAATCCAAAAGGAAGCGAGGGCAACGGGAAACGCGCGGTAAGAGAGAAACAGAGGGGGGGATCCGAGTTTGGACGGTCGCTTCTCGCGACGTTAATTGGAGAAGTCTATGACCTCTAATTGGCTCTTCACCCCCGCGCCTTTCCTTTCTTCCTGTTCGCGTCGTCTTTCAACCATCCTTTTACGCTCTTCGCTTCCCTCGTATCCATTCGGGAGGGAGAAAGAGAAAAACTCCCTCTTTCTCTCTCTTTTTTTCTCTTCTCTCTCTCTCTCTCTCTAACAAGAGAGAGTCGCGCGCGAGAGTCGATCGAGCCGCGAGCGTCGCTTCTAGTGAGTCGAAACGCGGCAAGAGAAAAAGCTGATTCTCGTTGTGGCGCGTGGAACTGAGGGTGAAACAGTGGATAATTGCTTCATCCGTCTTACAAGGGGAACGTCCAAAAGAAAGAAACAAACAAAAAAAAAAGAATTAGAAATTTTTCGCGCAAACGTAACTCACGCGATGTTAATAACGGACATAAATTTCACTTTCCTGTTGGAGGAAAGAAAAAACTACTCCGGATAGTGTGTGTGTGTGCGTGTGCGTGGAAACACTTCGTTCCGGAAGAATCGCGAATTTCATACTGTACGCGCGTTTCTCCAAATAGCTCCTACTTATATTTTATAGATTTGTTCCAAGCTTCTACCCATATAGTAAAATTAATGAAACCCCAACACGGATTCATCTTTCACAAATCAGTATTTTCTTAAAGAGAAAAAAAAGAAAGGTTGTTTTCAACCGTTTCTCAGCAAGCAGAAGAGTGTTGTTTCGTCGTTACAACTTTTTATAAAATATACTTGACCAAAAGAAAAAAAAAAAACTAACAAAACTTTGTTGAACTTACTTCCCTTGTCCGAGAAGAAGAGGGAGGGTTTCTCGCGCAGGGTGTGGAGCAAAGGGTGAAACGTCAGAAAGGAAACGTTTGCGGACACGCGGCCCTTGCGATGGATACACACAGAGAGAGAGAGAAAGAGAGAGAGAGAGAGAGAGAGAGCGGGGGTTCGTAGGACCGTAGGAAAACACAGACGAGTTGACGAGTTGAATGGGCATTCAACGAGCCCATAGTTTGGGTCGCAGCCGGCCGCTACTCAATGCTGTACACAAGTGCGGTCGGTACAATGGCCGAAGCACCGTGGCCTTTCTACAATACCACCGTTGGAAATGGCCACGCGATAAATTCCTGCAACTTTTATCGAATAGGAGAGAGAGGAGGAGGAGGAGGAGGGTTAACAGGCCGGCGGAATATTGTGAAAGTTCTGTCTGGCGCTCTGGTAGTTGCCGGCCGACTGGCCTTTGCAACTCGCCACCGAAAACCCTCGGTCGTCTCCACGCTGTCGTCCACCTTGCTCGCCCTTTCATCCACGTACCCACTTCTTTCCACCCGGTGACTTTCTTTTCAGAGGCATCATCGGAACGTTGAGACTCGACTCGCTCGCGCTTATCCTATGTCCCGGGGATCGTTTCCCGGCTGGATCGGCAAATTTCGCGTCGCTTCTTGAAAGATCAGCTTGCAAGAATTTACCTTCTAGAGGATGCACAGTGTCTGGTGCTTTGACCGGTACCATTTTACTGCCTTCTGCTTGCTTCTCTCTCTAAGACTTTGTTATGCCATTTTAGTAGAATTTATCCTCCTCCGTATCCTCTTTGGGCGCTAATAATTTGCACTAAATTAGCTGAATAAGCGATGCGTAATGGTAAGAAACTGAAGTTTTTGTACACTACACACAGTTCTGGCCGGTACAATTTTCAGTGTATCCTCCTCCGTATCCTCTTTGGGCGCTAATAATTTGCACTAAATTAGCTGAATAAGCGATGCGTAATGGTAAGAAACTGAAGTTTTTGTACACTACACACAGTTCTGGCCGGTACAATTTTCAGTGGTACGAGTCGACGTTTTGCGAGTATCTCGTGCCTTGTTTTTCGACGTACATACGGTAATCCAACGTATTCGGGGATCCCCTTCTTGCTTTCAGACATTGACAATTTCCAGTGAATCGATCGAATTACA
>NIPQ01046746.1:0-10460 GCA_002806875.1 Lepidotrigona ventralis hoosana | reverse complement strand
AAATTTTAACTTGTAAATCCACGTATAATGTATATATATATTATTAATTTCGCGTTTAGATGTTGTTGTAAATTGGATAGATAAATATAATAAAATTAAAATTGTATCAATAATTTTAATAATCACTTTGTTCAAGTAGTATTATACTTATAAAAATATAGTCAGAAATAATTTCGATTCAAACAGAGGATTCAGGTTCACTGAACAGATCTCTATTTGATATTTTCTAGGGATGGTTTTTTTCAAATACTTAACATAATTCACATGTTTTTCATCAGAATCCATCTTGTATCGTCCTTGAATCGTATGATAATCGAAAACATTCCACACTATAATGATGATGAAGTTTCTGCGAATGAAATTCTTTCCAACACTGGATTAATATAATTCACATGTTTTTCATCAGAATCCATCTTGTATCGTCCTTGAATCGTATGATAATCGAAAACATTCCACACTATAATGATGATGAAGTTTCTGCGAATGAAATTCTTTCCAACACTGGATTAACAATCTCTTCTTTGTTCATAATTTTCTCAATTTTCAACCTAAATTTTGTGTAAAATCTGTGTGAAGTGCTTCTATATAAAAGATCTAGAATCTACTGCTGATCTGTTTCTGAAAGTTTCTCGATTTCATAGCATTATCTGTGACTGGTATGAAGGATGAACATATTTCACACAAATGCACAGTTGCTTCTCATAATTTAGCTAACTCACGATACTGTTTTGAAACTATAACAATCTATATTTACTTACAACTGAATGGAATACTTTTATAATAAATACAATTAGTCATTATACCAGAATATAGTTAGTAAATACAATAATACACAATTTGTAAATAGTAATTGGTAATGAAAAGTTGGAAAACAAATTTTACTCTAGCTAGAACGCATCCTAAAAAAAAAAAAACATTCTTTACAATTCATCTTTCCTTTCATTAAAAAGATATTCGCTATAAACTTGCAATTCAGCGTATTCGTGGCATACAATCACAGTATATATTACAATTACATGTATGCAAGTGAAGGAAAGCGAACGGATGGTACAAGGGAATTGGTTAATCGATCGACAATCCGTCGTAAGACTCTCCCAGGCGATGACGGGATCGAAATCACGCAACTCGGCCGCACAATCCCGATATGTATGCAAGTGAAGGAAAGCGAACGGATGGTACAAGGGAATTGGTTAATCGATCGACAATCCGTCGTAAGACTCTCCCAGGCGATGACGGGATCGAAATCACGCAACTCGGCCGCACAATCCCGAAATACATTCAAGCAGAGCTAGAAACACACTAGCAAGACCCCACGTTTCTCAATCGGTGGTGCAATCAAAACCACCAGGCGAAGTACCCCCGTCGATTTAATTACAACACTTATCGGATGAAAATGTTATATACATTCAAGCAGAGCTAGAAACACACTAGCAAGACCCCACGTTTCTCAATCGGTGGTGCAATCAAAACCACCAGGCGAAGTACCCCCGTCGATTTAATTACAACACTTATCGGATGAAAATGTTACTCAAACGGCTGAAAATGTTGTTGGAAGCATGACGGACGATGCGTCCGAGAGAGAAAGGAAGGACAGGGGAGAAAGAATTGCCCGAGGAGAGAAGAACAGATAGAAGAAGGAAGACAAGCAGAAAAAAAGAAAAAAAGAGGTTGTCATAAATTGGCGAAACGGCCAGGTCCGAGCAGGGGGCGCGGTCGTGGCGCCACTCGCCGCCGGTGTCCGCTCGCGCTGATTTAAGGGTTGGAGGAGCGCGTCGGTCGGCGTCGCCGTTGGCGGCGACTCGCGTCATTATCGTAGTTAACAGGCATTATCGTCTCTAATCAGAAGTATTTATACGATGGCCAGAGGGGAGGCGAGCGAGAGGAAATGGGTGGCCGACAGAACGCGGACGATGGAAACGCGGTCGTCGCCTAGTCGCCACGCCCGTTATTATTTCACCGCGGGGCGCAGTTGTAAAAGCATGCAGCTGCAATAGCTGCTACCATTCGGCCGTCCATGGAGCCGCGAGTTGTTGCAGTGCAGCAGTAACAGCAACAGCAACCATGGTTCGATGACCCCCCGCGTTGGATTGCAACGGCGACGCTCTCGCGCATCGATACGCCTCCATATTCTCTCGACAAAAGTAACGTCGAAACACACATCTCTTTTTGTTTTCACCACTTTCCTCTACCTTCCTGTATCTCTATCATCCGCCTGGCTTCTCTTCTTCTCTTCATTCCCCTTCCCCTCCTTCCTCCACCCTCTCTTTCTCTTCTCTTCTCTTCTCTTCTCGGTTTCTATCCGAGAAATTTTTCAGTACACTGGAAGCGCGTAGGGGCCACCGCCGAGAAAAACTAATAAAGGGAAAACGTACGAGTTTCGAAATTCCGTGCTATTTCTTCGAATTGCGAGCGACAATCGGAAGAATAAGAAGTCTCGCGGGATCAGAAGTTCGCAACAGCTGATCAATATTTCCTCCTGCAAATTTTAATTAAAGTTGCGAAACAAGAATTTCAAATTTATGTTCAGATTTCAATGTTTTCTACTTCGTATTTGCGAGTGTGGGTTGTATTTAAAAAAAACAATTTCAGATCAACGCTTTGTCACAAGAGGAGCCGAGGTTTTATCTGTTCGTAGTGACGTCTTATTTTTAAAAAACGAGTTTCCATAATATAATAGAAAGTGTTCCTACTAATGAGAAAAGTAACAGGCTACGTTTTACCAAGATTATTGTATCTAGGAGATTATGCTCTGTCCCCTACGACAAGATTTTGTAGTTCCAGGTGGTACATTTTTACTTTCTTTTTCTCAGATAAAAAAAATTCTTTTTGTCTATTCTCCGTAACTAAGTTCTATTTCTAATTACTCGAAGATATTAATATCATAAATGAAATATTTGTACTCATTTTATTTCTTTCAGCATGCACTAAGCTTCTAAGTACACGTAAAAGAATTTCTAAGATATCAACAGACTTAAATATAATCATTTCACTCGTCATCATCGATCAGCATGCTGAGCGTCGCACGAAATTTACACGTTCTATCCGTGAGACAGACTATTCAATCTTTAGAAAATATTCTGTCAAAAGCATATTTGTTTTTTATTTTAAAATATTTATAGAAATAGAAATGCCGGTGATCACTATAAACGTCAATTACCTCAATTTCATAACTTGAACCAGCAAGATCGGCTTTACAAGTTGGACAGGCAGCGAATTTGCTGCATAGTTTCCGAGAGGCTGTTTTCACAAAGGAAAAAATCGTGGTTTCAGGGTAAAAAAGAAAAAAACCGGATTGCGGTGTAGGTTAATCGAAAATTGGTGTTCTCGCACGATGCATGGCGTACGTTCCATAAAACAATTTTTCTAGGGAACTGTAAAACGATTGCTGGTAAAAGCGGTGGAAAAATGCCCGGGAAATGTGATTTCGCAGCACGTGATATTCAATGGTCGCTAACGAAATTCTTAATGAAGAGATGACATGGGTCAACTGACTCCTTCTGTTCTTTCTCTCTTTTTTTTTTTTAAAAAAAAATCGGAACTCGGCGTGTAAAAAATAAGAGGAGAAAAAAAAAATGATTGACGAACGTTCGAAATACCATTACGTAGCTTTTTTTCTTTCTTTCTTCTTTTTTTTTAATCTATCGATCTTCAAAATGTTCTCCCATCAGCAACGACTAAAATAAACTTTTTGAATTTCATTAAAGATAAGTTCCTCCGCGTTCTATCTTCTCCGCTGGATTTTCCATTTTTCCAGGATTCATGGAGCGTAAAGAAAGGCGAGCGCAGAGCGGCGACAGTTAAAAATCCTGTTACCATCAACGTTGTTCCGCGTTATTCTCGCGATGACTTCCATTCCACTTCCGTGATTTGTCGCGCGGTTTACTGTCGCGTTTAACTTTAAGTTTGCACTTACTTTGCCGCTGTTATTATCTCGATATTAGTGTTTCGCGATTTATTAGACACACGCGTCATTTGTACGTGTCGCAATTTCAGAAACTTTCTAAAACGATTGATATTTTTCTCTATATCGAAGATTCATGTGTTCCATTCACAAGTATCAATAAAAGACACTGTATCCATAAATGTTGGTAAAAGTCGATTAAACTAAGGCAAATTTATTTCTGTCCTTTTGAGCATAAAATATGTATATACATCATCACAAGGGAAATTCCTCTGAGACATTGAAAAGAAAGAGAAAGAGAAAAAGAAGACAATGGGGTGTGATTGAGTACCGAGCAGAGAACATGGAATTTTTAGATTGGAATATCGATTGCAAGAGCAAACTGGCTCTTAGTCACGAGTGCTAGGGCTCTCATCTATTGATACTTAATATAAATTATTATATTATAAATATTATCTGACTGTTTTATACTTCATATAAATATTTCACTGCTTTTCCTATTTTCAAGACATTCAACTCTCAAATGGATTTCCAATTTTTGTTCAATAATTGGCGTTCATATTGAATTTGTACCGGATTGGTAAACAAATTTTCCTTTGCAACGTTGGGAACGTAATGAGATAACGGAGGATTACGCAAATTTTTAAACGCCAATGAAAATTGTATCAATACATGATATAATTATTAATTGTACGTGGCCCAAATAACCCATTTAAGGATTAATTAATCCAACTAATTATAAATCCGTTACTTCATTCGCGTTACATATGCGTTATAAAATAAAATACTGAAGGAAGTAAAATTCGTCAGAATTTTCTAACAAATGCGAGCTTTCTCGATATATGGCGATAATATGTTATAATGTAATTGAATTAGACAGAGATTTGCGATGCTTTTAAAAATGTGGCGTGGTTACACGTTATCATAAATTCGCATTTTTTCTCCGCCGAAATAAACGGTAGAATAGCTTCTAAAAAAAAAAGAAAAAATGAATTCATGAAAATTTCAGTAAGAAAAACTCTGAAACCATACAAACATGTAGTTTGCATATTAAATATCAAATATTTAAAACAGAAGAAGAAGAAGGATCTTTGGCATTTTGCTCTTTTCTTTCAAAAAACAAAAAACACAAATTAATCGAAATCACGAAAATTTATATACCGTATGCACAATAAAACGAATAAAATTTGTACAAAAACAATAATAATAATAAGAAGAAAAACAATAGAATACATTTAGTGATTTTTTAATCCCAATGAACAAATACAAGAAACATCGTCACATTTATATATATTTATTTATATAAAATATATTTCATATATAAATATATTTATATATATTATATATTTTCATATATAAATATATTTTATTTATGAGATATTTATATATGAAATATATTTATAAAATATATTTATGAAATATAAAATAAATTAGTACCCGTGAAATGTCAAAATCCTTGGTTTTCCTTGAATATTTGGAATTTAGTAAATGTATGTACACTTTACTGGCTGACTCTCCACTTTCGTTACCATTAAACTAACTTAACTATGAATACATTTATACATTCGTGGAAAATTTGAAATTACAAAGATACACGAATTTCTCACAATGCAGTACTTACATTAGAATGTACTTAAAATACAACCTGCTAAAACATTTAACGGGTGAAACAAACTTCTACCTAGGTTTCTATCCTTGTAATAATTCAAACAAAAATATGAACTTGCATAAATATGCGCAGTCCATTTATAACATTTCGATAATGCAAAAATGATAGTAAACGTATCGTAGAAAACGTAACTTGTTCAATTGCTTCGAGAGTTATCATTAATGCTCTTCTATTTTTTTCTGTTTCACTGTCTGATTCTTAGAATATCAAGGAACTTAGAAATGATACACAAGTTAACGATCTAAGCATACACTCCCTTGTCACAGCTTGTTCTCGAGGTTTTTCCGAAGCTCATCGTAAACTGGTTAATAGAAAGTAAACAAAATCGTCGATGCATGGGGTGGCTCGGTAGAATTAAAGTATTATGATGAAAGACTAGTCTGGGCACTGGCAGCTCGGTGCTCGGCGCTTTTTAAAATTCATTAGCAAATTAACCTTATTTCAGAACTCTCGCTCGTCGTTACGAACGACCGATTTAAATATCAATATTATAACAATTTTTATACAACTAGAAATTTATAACGACTGTAATTGAGGAATTTAACCCATTAATCCCATCAAGAACCAAGCCATAATTTCTCATAATATTCTACGATCTTTCTCTCTTTCTCTCTGGAATGTATAATCTTGAAGATCAAATCAGCTAATCAATCATGCTGAATAAGCAAACCAATTATTTTATTGTCGACAAGATCATACGTGGCATGCCTTTGCACTAAGACAAATTCTTCAATTTCCAAGACATCTATCTAGACAAAGTTTTTCGAATGAAACGTCGCGGAACGAAATTCCCCCCCCCTCCCTTCAATAAAACGCTTCAGTACAGAACGTGCAACGTTGTTTCGCCGAAGAATCGCAAACAGCAATGCAATCTACCCGAAAGTTACCACCACTCTGGAATGTCGTGCTGTCGCATCTTGCTCCCCGTTTCTTTCTCCTCCATCTTCTTGTTTGTCCTGCTTCGCTCGGGCAAATTCCTTTGACTCGTGTTTACCCGATCGAACGGCGATCGGCAACGCGCGTAATTGCAGCACCGATCGCCGTTGAACTCGGGCCGCTTCTCGAAACAACGCACGTAATTATTTAACAGGCCAACAAGCTGCGGAGATCCCCGAGATCCATACTAATGCCGTGATCCATATGCAGATTGTTGTTTGACGCATCAGCTTAGAATTTGAAATACATATGTAGATTGCTAGGTTCTACGGCTGGAAGGTTGCCGCGGACTCATTTAATATACTGTACGTTCCACGGCGACACCGTGGAATATTGACGAGATCACGGCGAGGATCTTCGTGAAAGAGGCCGGCTCCTTTTCATCCGTGTGAGAGCAGAGGTGGCTAACTGGCGGCTTCCCCCTCCATTTTCCTCGTCGCTAGCGCTATCCCCTCCACCGCACCGATCTCTCCACTGCGTTGAATGTGTATATGCAGTAAATGTATGCGTATAAATTGTTTTCTTTGCTATAGCTACCAAAGTTAACGCTACAGCTAGCAACTGGAAACGTCGAAGACAAAAAAATGGAGAGACTTTGAACATAATACAGTGGAGCATACAAGCTTTTATCCACATACTTTACGGAAAATTATCTAAATCTTTAAAAATACGCTGTTTTACGTCTAACAAGAATTATAAATTGGTCGTTTTAATCACCTTGTAGTTCTAGTGTTGAAAGAGAGTGGGAACTAATTTTCATGGTGGAGGACTGACTGAGCCACGTCCGCGACATCTGCCGACGACTTTTTGAAATATCCCTTCCTCGCGTCCGAAATATTGGCCGTGACTTGCATCTTGTTTCGAAGTTCACCGCGCGCCAGTTAATCAGCGGCGAAATTAGCCGCCGTCCGACAATTAGATTACGCCGGCAGGACGCGACGCGTCCGAAACTTTCTCCCACGCTTGCCGCCGACGGAAATCACGCTGAAAGCCGAAACTCCAGGCCGAAACACGTTAACCTGAACGCGAGCGTGTGCATTCGGACAGCGCACCCTTTGAGGGACGCCATTTATTCGGTTACGCCTGGCGTGGAACTTTCACGAGCAACGAATCGACCGATCTCGCAACGAACAGCGAGTAATGAATCCCCTCCTCCCCCTGAAATTTCGCGTCGAAGAGGATCCCTGTGTTCGGGCACGATGAGACTTTCTGACTCTGAGTCTACGGAGATACTCTCCATCTTTTATGGTGATGGGACAACGTAGATTGAATTTGCAACAACGCAAATAAATATGCAGAGCGTTTTCTCAGTCTTCGTAGTACAGCCAAGAAGGCGGTACGTAGGAAAAATATACAACAAAAATTTAGTGACAAATATATAATATTCACTATATGTTATGTTGTATGTTGATTAAATATTATATAATAATAGTAACTTAACAATTATTGATAATATATTATTAATTTGAATATGAATGAAGAAAAAAATGAAATTTGAATAGAAAATAGTTTCACTTACCGAAAGTAGTATTTTATTTTATATTTTATATATGTATTCTTTTTTTTCTACTGAAAATAATATATTCTATTATATAAAAATGGAATTAAAATTTTAACGACGCTTCATCTTTGAGATGACTCTGAATATTTATTGAGTTAGACTACTGAATCAAGACTTCGAATTAGACAACAGTTTCATTATCCTTCGCTTTTGCTTGTAAATTATCAATCTTCTGCTGTAACTTTCAATCGAGAAAAAAATTCAAGTTAAAAGGGATTAATAAATTCAGATTGAATTAAATTTTGAACTAAATTCGTTCATTGCTGCTAGCAGCAATTTAAACGGGACGTCGCGTCGCGTCGCACGAATCGCATATTCAGCATCGTCGCGTGTATACGAATCCTGGCTGTTTCGACGACTGGAGTTTCTTGCGATTTGGTTACGTTTGCGCCAACCAGGGAATCTCCTCCCACGGCGTTTCGTCGACTCTGGAAAATTCCACCGATGACGAATCCATTCGCTGAAATCGTTTGCATGTAAATATCGCGGAAGGAATTACACTGAATTTCTCTGAAAGGCAGTTAAAGCCTTGTATACTTCGGGTTACCGAAGCAGATCCCATCTCGTTGGTTAAATTTCAATGGTTTCCTTTTTTGTTCCTTTTCCTTTCCGATTCGATAGATTTTTATTGCTCAGACATTGTATTACATCATTCGTGCTCGAAGCGACATAAGTATTAAAAGCTCTTCCTCGTTATTTTCTGCCTTTCTTCATTTTCTTCTTCTTCATCTTGCTTAATTCGTACTCTTTTCTCTCTTCCTTTCCCTCCTTTTCTCCTTATATTTCTTCCATCTAAATCTAACTTCGTCCCTTGATTTTTTCCTTTTTGCTTCCTTTCCTCTTCTTCCATTAAAACTACACTTGTCTCTGGATTTAAAGCAGATTGTTCAATTCTATGCGTGTTTTCGTGCGAAAAATCATCTTCGTCATTCATAAACAGATCGCGGACGTTTACGTCTCAAAATTCATATTCTTGAGAATGTAATTAAAAAAAGTGAAAGTTGAGAAGCAGAGAAGTGTTTCACTTTCTATAATATTCCTTTATTATATATATTTTTTTATATGCAATATTCCTATAAATGCATAAAAATTCCATACTGTTTTTCTAGTAAAATTTCGTATCTCATCCTTTAATAAGGTCTTTTCACCATTATGAAAAATGTGTCAAACAAACGTAATTATATAAAGTATTTTAATACAAGAAAGATCACAAGTAAACATTCAATTCGGATGAAAGGATATTCAGAGAGTAGATCGTTCGGATATTAGAATATTCAGTTAATGGAAGTTAGAATATGGGAAACTTTGTTGTATTCGTCCGTTTCGCCTAAACGCACTAATACACTATACCAATACAATCGTAGTACAACACTTTTCGTTCTATCCATCATTTTCTTGCTTCCTTCTTTTCTTTCCATTCTCCTCTTTCTTACATAATTTTTTTCTTTTATTCTATTTTCATCGCTTTCGGTGTATAGTAGATGATTCGAAATATAAATTTCTCTAAATTTTTTTCTCAAAATATAAGCAAACTAGTGAGATTACGTGTGTTCGAAATTAGAAGTAAATAAGAACAAAGAAATAATTTAATTTTCATACTATATTTCATGAGAATAAGTCATTTTAGAAGCTTTAGAACAAAAGTGAAGTTTCGTTATGATCTAACAAAAAATAAATCTTTGATAATATCGAAAGTGAAGCAATGAATTAAACTCGATTCTTTATAAAGAAAAATTTGCTACAAGGTGGTTAAAAGAATAAGGCACTTAATAAGATCACACAACTCCAACTCCCCTAATTTACAAAAATCTCGTTACACCTCAGATTAGGTTACTTACTTATTACTTTGACACCTAGTGAAAAGTGCAACTTTCGCTTAAGTCAAGTCATTAATATATCAGATAGTTTATCTATACTACACAAAAAGCTTAACTGCATCGAAACTGAAGATATAATGCAATTTTCAATTTTTCATATATATGTATGATACACCTATATGAATGAACACAGCAGAATCAGTAAAGGGAGAATATCGCGTCGTTTGTCCTTGATTTTTCGAGCACCTTTAGTCCACACTAAAGCATCGATAACCTTACGATCAACAATAAAAGAGATTTGCAAGAGTAGAATGTACCAATTCCAAGTAAGATGATCGAAATGTTTAAAGACGAATATATTGAGGGTCAAATTATTTTTGTAATAAATATGAGAATCACGGAGGGAGCGTGAAATTACCAGCATCCTGCTCTACGCTATAATAAAACCACCGTTGTTATTATTAATCCGAAATCGAAGACTGGCCGTAACAATCCATATTTCCAAGCAACCGACGCTCGGAAAAATAGCAGAAGAACGGCGGATGGGATTCTGTTGGTTGGTGCACGTCTCGTCAG
>NIPQ01046739.1:0-10392 GCA_002806875.1 Lepidotrigona ventralis hoosana | reverse complement strand
AAAAAAAAAAACAAATTCCTTCAATACTTTCGCTATTTATTTATTTTTTTCCCTATTTTTTAAAGAAACGCCTTTGAATCTTGTTTCAGTATCAACTATTATTTATTGATATATCGCACCAAATATCTATAGAATATTCTCGTGATAAAATTGCACAATAAAATCGCAAAAACATTTCCTTCCTTCAGAAGTTGCTTCAAAAGAAGAAAAATTAACAACATACAAGCTTTTGCCACTTGGAGTATCCATCTATAAGCTCTAACACATAAACATCCTCTTCTACTGTCTTCCTTATCATCCAACTACAAAAATATTCTTTATAAAACACAATAGAACTCCGTTTATATAAATTTATCGTGTTTATTTATACAATTAGAAAAAGAAATCCAGCGAATTTTTCCTTCGTGGGCTCAATCGGCAAACATTCATTGAATCAGTTATCGATTAAAATTTGGTTCAAATGAATGTAATTTGTATAAACGAAGTTTTATTATTATTCGATCACTTCGACTACTATATCCAAATGATGTCCATGACGATTCCATTCGTTTGCAACGGTATCCGCATTTGGAATCAAATTTCACAGCAGACGATCATTTGGTATTCTCCCGTTTGGATATTCATTCCCCCTTCTACCGACGCATTATATCTGCTATAGTGAATCCGTGCCTGGCAGGAGCGGGTCTAGGTGGCGGTGGCGGTTGAGGGGTGGGTGCCCTAGGGGGTCGTGTCACCTCCTCCTCCCGTTCTCTGTCGCGTTCTCTCTCTCTATTCTGTTCCAGCTCTCGTTCTCGTTCCCTCTCGCGTTCCTGCAACTCGAGAAGCACCCTCGACGGCCCTGGCGATCCGATTCTTCGTCTGTACGAGGTGAGAATCAATGGCGGCGGAGGCGGGAGCGCGCCCGGAGGATTCTGAGTGACAGAATGTCCACCGGTTCCGCTGCTGGTCACTGTGGACGGTTTCACGGCTGGGAGTAGATCTCTTCGGATCTGGAGCTGAGGTCTCTGGGGAAGAGCAGAGGCGGAGGTTGGCGCCGGAGGCGGTTGCGGCGGTCCGGAGGAGCTTTGAGAAGTATAAGACGCGTTGGCCGTCGATACTGGCAAAGAGGAGGAATTAGTTGCTGCGGATGTCGACGAGCTGGCTTCCGTACAGTCCTCTTCGGGGCTGTCGTCGTCCCTGAGTGCTTCCTCCAACGCTTCCGGCGGCACGTCACCCACCGCATGTGTCAATGCGTGCCTCCTCAGATCACAGTTCCGACGAAACACCTTTCCACACGAGGTGCACTCGTAAGGCTTGTGATCCGTGTGCGTGAGGAGGTGGGTTTTCAAGTTGCTGCGCTGGTTGAAGCTTCGCGCGCAGACCGGGCACTTGTGAGGGGATTCTTCCATGTGGAGGATTTTGTGCACGGCTAAAGTACGGCTTTGGCAGAAACCTTTACCGCACTCGCCGCACTTGAACGGCTTCTCCTTACTGTGAATATACCTGTAATGAACATGCAGGGCGGTTTAGTTGAGTCTGACAAAGAAATAACAGTGCGTTGCAGGTACTACGTTTGTTACGAGGCACTGCACGTAACGTACGAAGATCGTCGAATCAAGTTCGAGGCACACAAAGGGATACATAATGAGAAAAGAAATAGAATTACCTGTGATCTCGAAGATGATCCTGCCTTCTGAAAGCCTTGCCGCATATGTCGCACGAGTACGGCCGCTCGTCCGTGTGTGTTCGTTCGTGAATCAACAAATTGTAAGACTTCGTAAACTGTCGATTACAGAATTTGCAGATAAACTGTTTCTTGGGCCTGGACGCTCTTCCCGGCGCTCTTAAAAGTCTCCTGTCCAAATGTTGATGCGCCAACGGCCCACCAGGTGGATAGAGCGCCGCCGATCCACCTGGGAAGGGCCCCGCGAACACCGGGTAACCGGGTGGCGGTTCGAGAAGAGGCGGCGGAGGAAGCAGAAGAGCCCTCGCGGCTAGCTCCTTCCTCTTATCCGCCATCATAGCCATGATCTCGTAGCTGGACGAGGATTTCCTTGCGACGGATGACTCTGCGCCAACTTCGTGGTCTGGATTCGACGCAGTCGACGAGGACGGTGGTGGCCCGGTTAAGTGAGGGTGCATGTCGCCTGGATAAGGTGCCAGGTGTAACCTCGAAGGTACCACGGGCACGAACGCGGATGATTCGCGGTGATGAGGGTGACCCAAGCCGGCTACCAAGCCGTGCCGATGATGGTGATAAGCGGCCAGAGCGCTAGACGGGTCGAAGCCTCTCGAGCTCGATTGCGCTGATGATCCTGAGGATGATGCGCCCGCCGAAGAGGCGGCCGACCTTGATGACGGCCCAAGGACCAAGTCTCGACCTCTGCTCGTCTCCTCCGAGACCGTAACCGAGGCCGAGGCCGACGACGCCACGATGTCCGTCGGCATACCGATGACACCTGCAATTCCCATTAAACCTGCTGCTCATCGAACGCGGAAATTGTTGTCTGTAATCGTAGAATACGTGGGATATCGTATTGCATGGGTCTTGTCGAAGGGAAATTCACGCATGAATTGGTTACCTATTTGTTGAAATAAGAAAGATATTTAGCGAATGGAAGTGTAAGAAGTAAATGAATTTTCATCGAGGTTTTCAGTCAAAATATCTTGTTTGATCTTCTAATTTAAATTATCGTACCGCGTATCTTTATTGCGCCGCGCAATAATGTTTTTATTAAGTAAAAGGATCAGTTCGTGTAAAAAAGGAGCAACATTTTCGATGATTCTAAACGTCAGTTTTTTTTTTTTTTAACAGCAGTAATATGACTTATACAAGTAACTTTCAATTGAAAAAAAAATTTCATCGATAATCAGCAGCTATACATTCAACCGTTATTAAATTAGGATATTTAATATTCAGAAAATAATATAATACAATAGAAACGTACTTATAATAAGTGGACTATGTATCTCCAGAGATAAATTTTTATGTATCATACTGGTTTTTATTTGTTTACATATGGTACTTGTTATTTATTTTCATATTTATGTACAAAATATTAGTATCTTTATTAATATGCGAAATATTAAAGTTACAATTTCGAGCAATACTCTTCTTCATGATAATCAATGAAATCAATAGAAATATTTTTATTTCCGTTCGCGATAAGATAAAGCTTTTTTTTTTTACTCTGTACAGCATTTAGTCCGAAATGATTCAAACTTTCTCGAGATAGGAAAAAATTTCTAAGTAGAGGAATCGCAATATTTCGGAGTAAAAAGTTCTAAAATAACTTTCACAATGTTGCAAAATGGTAACGTGTACCTTGGTTACGAAATGCCGTCGAAACAAGATTCAAGGACTTCGGTTGCGTTTGTAACGCTTCTCTCTTCGAACTTCCTACATTTTTAATTTTACCGTGCGACACACACAAAAAAAAAGAGATTAACAAAAATGAAAGTAAGAATGCCAGACTGTATTAGTAACGGGTATGAAAAATTCTATCGATAATTCATTTTTTTTTTTTATATTAAGCGAAGGAATCCACGTGACAAGGTTAAGTGTAAACCACGTTAAACATATCCGCCATCTTGCTATTCGTTTGCGACTTCCATTAAACGCATTGCATTCATGCTCTGAGAAACGTTGCTTGTTTCATATTATTCATTGTATATCATTATCGTAAACTAACAAAATCTTTTCTACTCTACACTTTATGCAATCAAGAAATTCTTTTATTTTCACCTAACAAATCAAGCACTATTCGAATATCTCTGTTAAAAACCACTCTTCTTCGTCAAACTTTATTTATGGTTCTACGTAAACTATTCAACTATCGGGAGATAAGAAAGAGACGAAATCCTGCGATCAACGCCTCATTTGCAGTGAATCCAACGCAAACAATGATATCAAAGCAGCAAAAGATAAAACGGTCCCGACTTAAGGTCATGACGAATCGTTCATCGAAACGAAAGAACAAGACCTTTATCGAGCATCGCCTTTCCCGGACAATCGTGCGATAATACGTGGGAACCGCTCCCGTTTAGCCGCGTGCGTTCCACGAACGTGAACTGGTTATCTCGAGTCGAGCACACCTGCCAACATGGCTTCCGCGGGCCCAGCGGTCACGGCTAGTCCTAGCGGCCATGTTGGAATCGCCAATGCCCAGAGAAGAATGCAACAAACCTGGACCACCTTCTCTCCATCTTTGTCTCGGTAATCAACCTAAACGTTCAATCAAAACGAGATCCTACGAACGAAGCTCACCAGGGAAGACTTCTCGATCTCGTGTTTACACTCCGCCGATATCGGTCCACCGTCGCATCTCTGCCCGAGACGTGTGATCCTGTCCAGCGATCGCTGGCGGAAGCGACACCAGGATCGGCTACATCGAATCGCCGCCACCAACGATTCCGCCACGGTTCGTTCTGCGACTGCTTTATCGTGAAACCATTCGTGGGTACCCACGTAAGCACACATACACGGACCCACCGCACTAGCGACACACTGTGAATCGCGTAAGCGTGTTGATAGACGGGCGCACGTCGATCGTTGATCACGAAACTCGCACACTCCTCGTCATGCTCCTCCTCGAACCTCCTTGGGACTCGCGTGGATCGCTTCTTCTCTTCCTGGATCGTCGCGGATGGATCGCGATCGAAGGGTGTGTACGTGAAGGAAAGAGAGAGAGAGAGAGAAGGGAGGGAAAAGAAGCGGAACGAAGAGGAAGAAAAGCGCGCAACCGCCGCGGACGCAGCACCGTACCCGCGTTTCGCGATCGTGGACACGAAGGAGCGCGCGGTTTACTGCGTGTTGGACGCCGCCAGGTAGGCTACCTCGACGCACACCCACGCAGCCGAAGCACACGCATGGTGCACACGCACGCAGAGCACACAGATAACCGGCCACGACTTGCCTGGGAGTCTTTCCGTTCGGCTGCCGCTAGTAGCGCTGCTGCTGGATGCTGTGCTCCGACTGACTCGCTCCTGGCCGACGACGGTGCGACAGAGTCCGATGGAACCGGCCAATGGGAGTCCAACCGAGACGCAGGAGAACCTGGAGCAGGCCCCAGCGATGGGACCAACACCCTCCCGCGTTAAAGAACTCTTCTTGAACAACTTTTCAGCTGCCGTCTTTGCGTAGTATACGAGCATGGAATTTCGTTTTGTTTGAACTTTCATTTCTTGCATATTGCAATTTCGTCATATTGCATTCGTAAAGTTGTTGTTATAATTTTTTTCGTAATTATATTACAATTTCACACAATTTACAAAAGAGTAAGTGTAGACATTTTACTTATGATCGGAACTGTAATTAATCAATTTAGAAGTAAGAAACTTGTAGTTACGATATTCATTATTTCGCCAGAGAAACGCGCGAAAAGATCGAGAGAGGAAATAATTCTGAGCGGGAATATGTAATAAATTGAAGAATGAAATGGATATTACATTAACGCAATATTGGTTCTTAATGGGTTAATGCTAAACTTCGAATATATTATTAGGTTATATTGATCGATCGCTGTCTTTCTTTTCAGCATTTTTAATAATCTGTATACTACGTGATTTCTACTTCACACTTCTTCGTACTTTTAGTTTAATTAAATTGTGACATAATATATACAAATAAAAATGGATTGTTTCATTTGTATGCAAATTACATGAATTAGTGATTGACTGAATTAGTTAATTATGATGTTTTAGTGTTAGTCTAACGTCGAAATCCGAAAATTTTGATTGTGGTGATGTCTTCAGGGTGACATTAATGTTCAGAGTGTCTACACAGATGGTAATTTAAATGGAGCTTAAGTGACTGTGGAAATACGGGAGTGATTTTACTCTAACATGGGCGTGCGAGAATGTGTTTGCGTAGTCTACGTATGGGATGAATTTAATTTGCATGAAAATTTAAATTACACATGCAAATAAGAGTTGGGACGATGTAGAAACGTGCATTAAACAGGGGATTTAAGAAACAAGACAATGGTCACATTAACGTTCGCAGTTCATTGAAACTAGACATCGTTGATACATTATGATATAATTAAATAACTAACGGAAGTATCATACGAAAGATAGCAATTGTTTGAATCAAGCGTACGTTTGTATCAGATATTTTCAGACCAAAAATGTAAGGTAAACGTGCAATGTAAAATTTCTAAAAATATTTAGACTAGATTGTTGATCACTCAAATTATTAAAAAAGAGTCTTCATTTGGGAAATGATTCTTCTTATAGACAGGTAGGACTAATTCAATCAATTGTAATTAACACATGGACAATTAAACGTCCATTTCAGAAGTGCAGTGTTAGAAATGATCTGTATATGTATATAGATAATTATAATTATAATACTGTCTCCACGAAAACAAACTTTATGAAAATTTCCTTTCCATCCGTTTCAACTATTTTCTTTTTTTTTCTTTCTTTTTTCATTTTCTATTCTATTCAAACAATTCCAGCAATGTTTAAGTATAACTTGAAAACTCGATTACAGGTCAAACCCATTGCTAACAGAGAGGAATGAGAGAGGGAGATCCACGGGTACCTACCTACGACGCGATGCCGCGCAGGTTGAACGCAGGAGGTTTAGGTAGAGACGTGGTATGAGGAACAGGTGCGTAATACTAAGGTTCGGTGCCCCCCTGATCGATAAACACCGATCACCTCCGAATCCTATAGTCTACAACTCACATGAACATTCCCCTCCTTCGGATCCAGCCTAAACGTACCTTCAAACACCATCAAACTCCGCCACATTCCTCGAAACAAACCATCGACTTATATCGCATTTACTTACGTGTTCGATCCTTCAGAAACGTCAATGGACCACGAAATGCTTCTCCTTATTCATCTTCATCTGAACCACCTGTGTAAAGGAACGCTTGAATTCCGGAAGGGAATAACTATCACTCGAAGCATCGTTCGTATAGAAATAGAGGCGAACGTTGATCGCGTCACGTCCGAAACGGCAAGTTCGGACGAAGCGGGTAACGGAAGGTAAAAAATCGTGGGGCAGGTTGTAAGGTCCACCTGTAGGAAACTCGTGCGGCGCCGGCACTGAGGAAGGAGATCGGTTGTTGTTGGAGGGGCGGGAAGGAGGAGGAAGGGGGGAGGGAGAGCAGCGGCCAGAGGCACTCAGAGAGATCGAGCCTCGATCTTTCTTCTTACTTCTCTTCTCTCGCTTCTTCTCCCTGGCCAGTCCCGTGTCCAGTCCATCCCTCTCCGTCACGCGCGCGCGTTCAGGTTCTTTTTCTTTCTTTCCGTCTCTTTTCTGCTGGCAGCAGCCGCCGCCGCCGACGCCCAGCCGGTTTTACACCGGCGAATCGATCCAATCGAGTGTCTCGGAAGAACCAGGCTGGGACCTCTAGTCCATGGATCGTGGATTTCGCTCCACTTGCCTAGAACAACCGGCGTAATTGTTCGTCTGTCTGATCCGGATGGATTTTGCTCGCGCCGCGCTCCCCCCGCGACGAACCGGCGGCAGATCGAGCTCTCGGGATCACGGATCACCTTCGAGATTCGTCAGAACCTCAGCCAACAACTGTTTCTTCCCTCCGTTTTCGGGTTACTTTCGTTCCCTTGCGGTAGCTACGCCGAACTGTACCGATTCCTTCCTTCGAAGGATCGATTCAGTCCAGTCGAATGATCTCTGCCCCGTCGATAAGAAGTATTTTTTTGCGGTGGAAGGAAATAGGGTTTTTTTATGCATTTCTAAAAGGATTTAATCTTCGTTATAATGGAGTCATAAACGATTATAGATGGCCAAATCTATAAATTGCTACAATCGATTTAATTTCTCCTTTGTATTTTACATTCACCGATTGAATTAAATTAAAGCAAGTCGATCAAATTGAAATTTGTAAAACTAGGCTGTTTAATAGTAAACGATAACAAGAGTGTTAAAGTGAAAGTATAGAAAATGCTTTCTTAGAATGCAATATGTTACATGCAAAACAATTTTCGACTCTCAAAAATATGAATCTGCATAAAAGTCCGCAGTAGTTAATAGCTTTCAAATAGTATAATAATCGTGTTTCGATCATTTGATCATTCATGTTTGTAGTGGTATTCACGCTGCTGTTTTAATTTTTATCAACACTCAGACGTTTCATGCTAACTACATTCGTTGATTATCACAGCTACTGCAATTTCGGCTAGATAAGCATAGGTTTATCCAGTTGAAAAATGGTCTGATTCATTTTATTCCTTACGCAAGGGAAATTTCCAATCGGACACGGTTTCCAGCATTCATACAGCAATCGATTCGATACGTCTCGTATTCCGGCTATCATTGAGTTTTCTTATTCAGCTTGCTTTCTATTCCTCGGTAAAAATCGACCACGAAATCAGGCGAACGCAGATCGTTCATCTATCGAAACGATCTCCCGGCATGAATATTAAGACAAAATTCTCGAATGTGGGCTTCTCTTGTTCAGCATCCACCAGTTTCTAGCGTGATCAAATCGTATTCTCCGCAGTAACGCCAGAACAAACCCACCATTGATATTCCATCGACGATCATTAACTATTTTAATGTCCCGTGAATTTTGATTGTAAAAATGGATTCCTCGTTGCCTTTGCAAATATTCAAGCAATAATACTCTTCTGAATTAAAATAGAAGTATGATTCACTCCGATGTTCTAGATTGTTGGCGAATGTGACGAGTTGAGACGAATATTTACAATTCATATTTTTGCAAATATTCAGGTACAAAAATTATTTTCTATACTAATTGAAAATTGTAACGTGTACTACATTTTGAACGTTTTATTCATTCTTGCATATTATATGCGTTTCGTGTATTTCTGCAGTTTGTAATTTTTTTTTTATAAAGATATGCAATTTAACGACGAAGCAGAATCTTTAAATTTGGTTATATTAACATTTAGAACAAAACCACTTTTGGAGTTTTGAAGAGGTGTAAAGTTTGGAACAAAGTTCTTTTTACTTTTTGAATAAAATCAATTTTTCAAGTCATTTCACAAATTAATTGTATTACTTTATTATTTTATTTTATTATATTTTATTATATTATATTTTATATTTATTTTATTATTTATATATTATATTTTGTTTTATTTTATATAAATAAAAACATCGTAATACAATCAATTGCAATTTCAATTCAATTTATTTTAAAATAACAGCATCGCAGAAATAGAATATTTATTTAAGGAAATTTTCATTTTCTTTAACATTCTAAAATGTTTCAAAGTTTTGGAGGTGAGTGTAAATTTTGTTCGAAAAAGGACATCACTACTTTTATGATTCTATAAACTTTAAATATCAAAATATCTTGAAAAATGTTTTCCACCTGTAAACTTTCGATTAAAGAATTCGATAGACTACCTTCAATACNTTTCAAAGTTTTGGAGGTGAGTGTAAATTTTGTTCGAAAAAGGACATCACTACTTTTATGATTCTATAAACTTTAAATATCAAAATATCTTGAAAAATGTTTTCCACCTGTAAACTTTCGATTAAAGAACTCGATAGACTACCTTCAATACAGAAATAAATTTTCCCGTTCTATCGATTACAAAAATAATCCACANAAAAATAAATTTTCCCGTTCTATCGATTACAAAAATAATCCACAGTCCAATATATCTTTCATACAAATTAAAAAAGAAATTTGTAACCAATAGAAAAACATCGTAGATGTTGGTATTCGACGAAGTTGAGCTCGACGTTTCGGAATTTAATTTCGCATTGAAATTGCAGGATCATTAGCGGAAGATTGCAGCTGAGGCTACTATCGATCGTAAGCGGCGTATGCATTTTTCTATCTTTTGTGCGTTTATTATAAGCGTACGCATAGGTCAACGTCTACCTGCAGGTGCATTTGTATTCACAAACTGGCGACACGCAGTCGGCTGCAGTGTAAATGCTACAGGTACCTGCCAATGCGGAGAAACGTTTTTATACACCATCTTCGGAGAGATAATGTAAGCCGTTTCTTTTCACTGGCCTCCTATATTGCTCAATATACCGACAAAGAAACCTCAACAGCTTCTGACAAGTTTCTTTTTTTTTCTCCTTTGAATCTCGTTTTGCTTTGCTTTTGTTCTGCCAAGCAAGGATCGAGGTGAAATTAAAGCATGATTAAGAGAGAATAGCAGAATATATGGTAATCAACGACATAAATTGTTTCTGAGTTTTTTGCAGTGTCAAGAACTCTTTCTTTTTTTTTTGACTAGAAAATTTGTTTCCACGATTTACGTCCGCCTACTGATAAAATAAATATGTCTGGGAAATAATTTATTGATTTATTCTTCCAAGAATGTCAGTTTATTTATAAAATACATTAAAGTTTAAATGTCACAATTGTATGCCATTTTTGCATGAAACAATATACGTTAAGCTGCAATTTATTTCAATAATTCATAGGAATAAAATTAACTTTATTT
>NIPQ01046707.1:0-10397 GCA_002806875.1 Lepidotrigona ventralis hoosana | reverse complement strand
GTTATGATAAGACTTATGTTTCTAATTATTCTAAAAATTTGTTCAAATTACTCGGGTAAGAGTATTAGATATTTCGGAGTTGATCGGATAATTTTAATCGAGCTTGAGCGAATATCAAACGAACAATAATGCAGTCACTTATTTTGCTAGTTGTATCATTTCATGAACAGAACTGATCGATGGAACAAAAATGTGGCAACCATGTTCAATTTTTAGATGTGACAACTTTAACTTGCTTTCCATTTGTTATTCTGCACGATGACAATCGTGATGAAAATAATTATCATTTCATGAACAGAACTGATCGATGGAACAAAAATGTGGCAACCATGTTCAATTTTTAGATGTGACAACTTTAACTTGCTTTCCATTTGTTATTCTGCACGATGACAATCGTGATGAAAATAATATAATTGCAAAGAGAATGAGAATGAACAGTATTCAATAAAAATATATCATTTTGAATCCGTATAAAATTTCAATAAAATATGTACAAATATGTCGTCAAGTTTTTGACAAAATTGTAAAGAAATTCCGTAACATATGCGTGATAGAGAAGACACAAACACATGTCGAGTATATATCATTTTGAATCCGTATAAAATTTCAATAAAATATGTACAAATATGTCGTCAAGTTTTTGACAAAATTGTAAAGAAATTCCGTAACATATGCGTGATAGAGAAGACACAAACACATGTCGAGAACTATGATTTTTAGAAGAAATAGGCTGTTCCTTTATGTCAAACAAAATGATGGTCAGCCATCAGGAGGGACTGAACAATTCAATGCGAGCTTTCGAACGATTTAGACTTACAGCAATTCTTTCAACTTACTATGATTTTTAGAAGAAATAGGCTGTTCCTTTATGTCAAACAAAATGATGGTCAGCCATCAGGAGGGACTGAACAATTCAATGCGAGCTTTCGAACGATTTAGACTTACAGCAATTCTTTCAACTATACATCAACTAAATAACTTATCTTACAAAATCATTCTATAAATCTATTTTATATTTTATATTAATTCTCGTATATTGAATACCAGATCATTTTAGTATTTGTTTGACTCCAATAAATATCCTTATTGTTTTAACCTGAAATTCAATCTCTTTAATAAACGGTTTGTTCCGAAAATATTTCTCTATATTAAATAATATGATAATAATAATCCGCATAAAAAGATCGGCAAATTAGTCCATTACTTTCTCTTTAAAATGAAAATAATTCTTTCCACTTTCAGTGAATGTAAATGCCTTAAAATAGTACAACTTTATCTCGAACATTTTCTTCATAAAAACAAAAATACAGCAAATATATTTTCATTTAAAAGTTGTATCCTGTATAAAATTTAAAGCATTTTAAGAATTATCAATTTCTTTTTAACATTATGCTCTATTTTTTTTTTTTTTATTCAGAATAACATGTAGAAAAAATTCAATCGTAGAAAAAAAGAATCGTAGAGATTCATTAAAAAACAGTGCACTTTTGTGAAAAATCATACTACACGATGATAGAGCTTCATAAATAATGTCGCATTTATTTATTACGATTATTGTATGTACATATGTATGTTTATTCGTAATAAAGTGTTACCAAATTCAGTTCAATAAATAATTTTCGATGCGGAAACGGCAACACTGTCCAACACTGTAGTATAATACTTAAATCGACTGTAAATAAATATACTGTAGTATAATACTTAAATCGATATGATACGATGTGACACGAAAACGGTGACTCTCAAAACCTGGGACACGAAAAAGCATTGGATGTCCGGTCTTTCCTGTTAGTCAATGATGGCTATAAGTTTGGTTACCATCAGATTCTCTATTCTCCATACGTTACTCCATCTGCTGGAATTTCGTATCTATTTCAGTTTCAATTTTATTCAACCTCTACATCAATATCATATCTGTTAAACGAAATTGTAAATTAACCTGATGATGCTGTAATTTTATTTTGTTCCTGACAGCTTGAAAACCTTGCCAAACACTTGCAGAACTATTTAACCTCTTGCACTGGCACCCAGTTCACGGATACGCGTGACCAAATGTATACACTAATTCGATGCGAGTCCGAGATGCAGTAGTGTCTTGCGTCAAGAATTCTTTTTGTACATATTTTAAGTATACAGTAATTCTGTTTATTAATAATTTTTTACAGAATAATATGCTTCAAAACAATATGAAATGTGTAATGCAACAAGACATTGCTTATACTTCCACTGTTACTTCGTTTTTGTTTTAAGCACATACTTTATATCTCCTTTTTTTAATTTTTAGTAGATGGAATATTCCTTGGAAAATGTATCCATTGCATTGCTTGTAAACGAAGTGATAATCAGGAATACAAACAGTTTTTACAATTTTTTCTGACGTATAAATCGCACGATATGGAAATGAACATAATGACGAAATCGCCTCAAACTTACGAAATTGCGACTTCTCTGCCCGCGTTTTATACGAATTGACTAATCGGCGCTAGTCGAAAGTTATTTAATAAATATTGAAAAATTAATTCATCTCGAATATTGTCAGCACCGATCGTTTCTTAGATACAGTATATAATCAAAGTAGACCCGTACATGTTGCATATAGAAACTATTACAATTATTAGAATTATAGAAGCTTTTGCTGATACAACACATCAATATAACGTCATTTGTAATTCAATGAAGCATATTAATAAGAAATTATAAAAAAATTATAAAGTTGCTGTAAAAGTTGCAAAAGAATTGTATCATTTGGGAATTATAATAACGAAAATTTCAGCTAAAGTGAAATTCTCACATTTAATAGACCATAATGTTAACCGTTTATGTGAAAAAAAATACTTGGAAGTTTATACTTATTGTAAAATGATATTTTAAATTTTAATATAAAGTGAAGGTGTGATGATTCTGGACAAATTAGGTACAAATAGACAAAAATTTTTAAATGAAAATTATTCTCATGAAAATTTTTTTGGTATTTTGATGTATTTTACAAATGTTAAAGATAATAAAAAAATTCTCGCGATACTGTCGCGCTATTAAATTCGTTTGCCGAAAAGTCCAACAACTTACTTAATCAAGAAGTAAACGAAGTTAATAAATTAAAAAGTTAATACAAAAATAAGAGTATGTGAAGGTTGTTTGTTAACACTGATTATTTGTATAATGGTGAAGTGTGTAATGCTATCTCAGCCATCACGGAAAATGAACAATTCAGAAATAATATAAAAAAAAAATTGTTAATCAATATTTCTTTTTCTTCGAAACTTCTCTTCACATTTTTATATTCGATTTATGAAGTACTTCATATTTTCTGAAGATAATAAATAGTAAACTCGAGCTAGCAAGCAAAGAAGGTTGTACAGGAGAAAATTTAAAAGAAATTGGATAGATACGTTTATTGATAGATACGTCGAAGTAGCAGTATTAAGTAACACTAAGAATAAAAATAATTTTTCCGCAATGATAAGGGAATTATATCTTAACTCTCGCAGTCTGATAGAATCACGGCGGTCGTATTGACGTTGGCGAAACGAGAATAGTTTTATTCACATGCACTTCGCACTTTTCCCAAGGTTCAACAACTTCACTGTTGTTGCAATTCACTGGACAGGAACCGCGAACTGAACTGAACTGCTTGACCAGTGGATTCCATGCGTATTTACATTCACATGTCGTTTATCTAACTTGGAGTATTGAGGCTTATCTGTAGTTAGTCATCTGTAGTATCATGTCATGATGTTCTGTGTAATTACCTCCACCTTGTCTTGTCGACTCCTTGTTTATTTATATTCCAACACAGTCCAATAAAATTACGAATATGGTCAAAAAATGAACTATTTACTCGCACATTCCAAAGAGTAAACAGTGAGACAATTTTTCGTTCTATTTGTATATCGTATGGACTAAACAAGGATTAGAAAGTACGCTTAATATTTAGTCGCTGTCAAGATATTTAAGCTTCTTTTCCTTTTTCTTCTTTAAAAAAAAATTATAACTTTCTGTCTTTTAGCAACGGAACAATTACACAACAAAGCTAGAAGATGAAGAAAACCTTTAAAATGGAAAACATTGAGACATTAATATGGATTTAAAACATAGAGTCCTGTAGTCTAAAACAGAAAAAGAACAGATAATTCTCGACGTATTGAAATTATTAAAAAAAGCACTTAAATTTCTCTGATTCAGATTATTCTGAATAATAATTTTTGATCTTTTTGATAATATTTTCTTATTACATATATTGTATTTATAATTGTATTATATTGTATTTATTCAAATGTGTATATTTTTATTCTATATTTTTATTTAAATATTTTTTTGTTATTTATATTATTGTTCCGGCTGCGGGGAAAACTGCGAACTAGCTTTCACCAAGCTGGGTTCAGTGCAATCTTTCGGCTCAATCGGCACGTAACATCCGGTTCTAGCCAGGATCCGCAGCGTTCTCCTCGATGTTAAGTAGCTTAAACTCGCTAAATGTTTAAGCGAGGGCCGAATGAGACGTCTCGCTGGAATTTGTGGGAATCAAGTTAGAGATCGCTGTTCAAGATATATATAAATATATATTTTATTTAAAACAACTCGACACTCAGACTTTCGAATGGACTTAGAAGACAACTGTCGCAGGATTTAGAATAAGACCGTCTCTTTGAATTTTCACTCATGTTATAACTGAACGTTGCTAGATTTAACCATTCATCTCAGTTATTATGAATGATATAGTGCTTTATTCTGTGAGAACGTGATGTGATCGTTCTAAGGAATCATTACTTTGCGGATGGAATGCGGTAGTTTTATATTGAGAAATTTTGAAACGTTTTGCTGAAAATCGAACGAAAGAGTGAACTCATGAAGTCTGTTGTTCCTTGATTCGTGAAGATTGTTCTTGCAGATAAATGAATTAACGAACGCGTTTGTTGTTTCATAGGCTGACGGATTTTGAAGAGGAACGGCAAGAAAATATTTAGTTAAAAAGCCCTGGATGAGTATGTAGGAATTTCTGGCAGGAGTTAGTAATTTTATCGAAATCTTGGCCGAGAGTGTCTGTCAGAGTCATAAGCTGTTGTGGCAGGTGAGATGTTTTTGCAATTGGCAGTTGGAACATGCGTTTACAAAATTTTAAACATTCGCTTTCAGTGATGTATCTTTCGCGTATTCTTGTATATGTTTTTGACATTCTCTTGTGTTCGCCGAATGCAGAAACATGATTTTCCGTGATTATTTCGATTCGACGATCGGGCGGAAGCGTTACAATTTCATTAGAGCATGCAAAAATTTGAACGTTAGTGTAGGAATTGGGGGTTAGAGGAATTAATGAAGACCTCCCTTATTATTCGCCCTTAATATCCACTTATCGCAGTATTATTTGCGATTGCATCAAACATGGAACTACTAATAAATATATTGTATCTCTATCTGTCAACGTACAATATTTATATTTTCTTACTGATTTTACTTTCTTACTATTTATAACTGAATTAATATGAATATTATTAATATATTTTGTTTGGATTTTTGAGTTAAAGTTTTTAATCCAGCCGTTGTGAAACGGTTGAGATTGCTTGCGTAAAATAGTTATTTTTCCACTCGGCAAAAGATATCATTACATGTACGAATGTTGCAAACAAACTGGTCTCTTCTAGCATATTCAGTTGTGAACAAGCATGTCATTTGTTTAGATTCGTAAGGTAAAATTAAATGTGCTTACAAGCTGTGTTTGGAAACATTGATATGTTTGTTAAAGAAAAGTTATTCAAAATGTTGATTTTTAGAATTTCGCGGGCTGCAGAACCGTGACGAATCCTTTACCCTGGTCCAGCACACAGAAGTGGAGATCCCCCACCGTCGGTTTTCCTTTAAATATTGCGACCGAGCCGTACCTTTACTCAGGTTCTTCGGGCATCTGTACGGCTCCGCCATCATGGCCAACCTAACTCCCCACTTCGCCAGGCTTTGGAACATGATGTCCTGCGCCCGGCAGGAGTTGTTGAGGTTGCCCTGAAGTACTTCTACTGACATGGCGATACATCCATGATCTCTCCAAAGCCTTTCACCCTATTCGCTTTGGCAGGTTCTCCCTCACTTGCCGCAGCCGTTCCAATACTCGGTTTTACCGTCGTTGCCGGGCAAACGACCATTCCACCCCGTCCATTCCTCTTTGTCGGCAGTTTACAAGCTGCCGACGCTATCCTGTGAAGCAGGCTTCCCCGTATTCAAACACAGTAGGCACTGAGGGGCCGCCGCTTTACACTCCTTTGCGCGGTGCCCCGGTGAATAGCATCTATCGCTGCGATCCACCGCAGACTCACATTTCTGCGTTATGTGGTCCAGTTCCAGAGGTGCCACTGTTGCCGATGACCATCCTACTCTTAGCCGCCCTTTCGCAGTGATCTTACGAGCCGCTGCGAGAGGGCATCTAAGCCACACACCCACTCAGACCGACTGGGATGGTTCTTATCTCCCCTGTCTTTATATTTTCCTGCCCTCAGTGCAACTGCCACCATTTCCGAGAGTCATCTAGCCCAGTGACCCTTAGCTCTGCCGTCTTGAATGGCACTGCCACGGAGGAACCTTCCAAAGCTCCCTCTATCCTGGTCGCTAACAAGGTTGCCTTGTTCCCTCCCTCTTGACCGGGGATTTCCAAAATCAGTCCGCCGGTTGCCGCCCTTTTTGGGCACATCTCCTCTATGCCCAGTTCGGGCAGGTTGATTGTTTTACCCTGGCTATAGCCTGGGCATAAATAAGCTCTTCTCCGGGAGAGATCGTCAATGTGACGGCAGCCGTCTTTGGAGGGCGAGGCAGCTTGTCTTTCCGCTTCACAGCTCTAGCCGAGGTGGAACCGGTGGCGTTCTGTTGCCTCACCAGTCTATCCTTCTTCTTTCTTTTCCTCTTCGAGCCTTTCCACCTTCCAGCCACCATCCTCGCTTTCAGACTGAGGAAGGCTCTCCTTCATTCCTCTCTTCCTTCTTCTTTCCGCTTCCTTGAGACGAACCACCGGTTGTGGTTGTGGGACAGGGAGTTGTGGTGTCTCCTTTCTTCTTCCTCCAGGTTTCTGCCCCTTGCCAACCCCTCGGCGCAGAGGCATCCTCCTCTCCTCCTCTGTTTCCCCATCCATAGTGCAGCCTAGGGACGCCCTTTTCTTCCCTCGTTTAGAGGGGAAGGGGTGGCTCCACCACGCATCTCCATTCGGAGCTGTTAAAACTTGCTGAAAAAGAAATGGACCCCATCAATGATATATTTAATTATTGACGAGACTTCCATGTCTACTTGTTTACCTATCTCCAGCATCTGATTTATTTCTGATAAGTCTCATTCGTCTTCTTAATCCTGAGAGACAATTTCTTGTGTATCTTATGCACGTCTACAAATTGCGAATTTCACTTCGGACGACCTGTTACAGCAGTTTTCGTAATTCACAAATCATCGTCGGAAGATGAATCTTTTGACGCGTCTGTATAATCACTCTCTAACTCGTGAGAACTCATTTTTAAAAAATAACGATATATAGAGTATGTTATTAATGTAAAATATAAAAGTTTAATTACGATTGAGGATTATATGGGTTACAATTGGATACACATATAATAGACAAAACAGTCCAACTCTCTCAACACAGCAACACTGTCGACTCCACTTTTTTTTTCAACACTCTGTTTCAGCCAGAAAAACCCTCGCTAGTCCCTTTTCTTCCCTTCCCCCACACCCCTGGGAACATCGGTAATGCATTGACCTATCGCCCGTACGTTGGCTCTGGTTTTTGTCCATCATTGCTTTCGCTTTTATTATCTTTTTCCTGTCCCTGGAACTTCTCACGAAATAATATTTTTATATCTATTGCTAACAATCCTTCTTATACCTTATAAAGGTTTCTTAAAACTACGACATTACAGAATATATACAAAAATTGTCGAAATCGGTGAAAGAGTAGTTAATTTATAAGTTCACTGGCAATCAGAAAGAGATAAGCGGAAAAAAATATTAATGAGGAATATTTTGAATTCGTATAAAATTTTAATGCCAAAATATATCATTAAAGTATATTATTAAATCATTCATATTTTATATCACTTTTATTAACTCTCGTGGAGCGAATGCCCGACAATTTTGATTTGACTGTTGTGTTCCCTTGGCATGAAAAATATAATTTGATTTCTTTTTAGTGTCAATATCTGATCTCGTAATAATTCATTACTTCATAACATAATTTCTAACAATTTATAAAAATAAATGACATATACAAATCACTGAATTCGTCTCAATAAATACTATCGTACTATGAAAAAGAAAATATGTGTATGGCAACATTTAAAAAAATGAATTTGACTTAGAAATCCTCCCTCTTCGGACAAAAAAATAATTTTTACTATATAATGTGCCCTTTTATACCAAACAGTATTTGTAGGTAGATCCAATCTCTTACAGAATCGTAAAAACTCATTCAAGATTTAATGTACATAGTAAAATAAGCAGAAGACGTCCTATGTAATTTATATTTAATATTATTAATAAAAATATCATATTTCAATTAATTTTTTTCTAATACTTTTAAATAGATGTGAATATATAATAAATTCTTCGTCCCAATTTCTATTAACAAATTCTTTTATTGATGAAGAGTTACCACGTTCAATTCAATAAATATTTTTTGAAACAAATATGGTAACATTGATTAATTTTTAGTCACAGACGAGGTATTATTGATTCGTACTATTGATGACATTGTCAATGCTATTATTTCTATTCTTTCATTCATTATCGTTGCATTATGAAATAATAAGTAAACTAAGATGAAAGAAAGATATGCTGCGTATAAATATGATACATGATATCACATTTTCTATTTCTTTTGTTAAAATTCGTTTAAAGTTCACGATATTGTTTTAGACAAATTATTTATAATTCATAAAAATTTGGCTTTATCAATGGTTACAGCGGAAAGTGAGTTATTTTTTAATTAATAAAAGTTGAATTGTCTTCAAACATTTGATAAACAATCAAAATGAAAAAGAACAAATTTTCAAAATAAGTTTTCCCTTTTTTGTGCATTGCTATCTGTAATTGAATTTTCTAAAACTGATTCTATATTTTCTGTATTTTCTGTAATATCTTGTATTTTCTAAAACAAAAGATTTAATACATATTAAGAAAAAGTATCCAGTTTATTTCTTCTTATTTTGGATATTGAACTATTTTTTTAGTTTCCCAGAAATGAAGAAGAATGAGAAGAGTAGAATGGGAGAAGACTGCAGAATTTAAACAAACGATGGAATTTTGATACATATGGAGCAATAGATGGCAAACATACTAATATCAAATCTGCACATAGTGGATTTATAAATTCCTCCCAAAATTCTTTATCTATTTCCATTTCGTTGAACTGTTTGTTTATTCTAATTGAGTTTCACTCAGAATCTTGCTCACTTGAACTGTAATTCTTTTTTTTTCTTTTTTTTTTTTACGTGGAGGAAATCTTCAAAAGACACTTGAGTCTTTTAAGGGAAGACCCAGGTAGTGTCGGATTTCTACCGACTAAAACCTCCACGATGGCCGTCCTCCGCACGGTGGGAGAGTTTCGGGACCTTTTATACACACAGTGCTCTCTCGTGCTGTTGTCCTAAGGGACAAATAATGTGATGGATATTGAAAAAATAACGGATATTCTGGAGAATATCAATATGATGATAAAAATCTTGTAGTAAATGTGTAGTGGTTCTAAATTTATTGGAATCACTAAAAATAAATAATGGAAAAAGTAATAGGATATTACCTTTTTGCAGATTATAAATTCAGTTTTATAATATAATTTAAACAGTAATATTATTTTCAATCTGATAATTTTTCAGTGATAATTTCTTCAATGCTCCTTTTTCTATTTTCATATTCATATAGATGTGTAAGAATAGCAGAAACTATTATTTTATACATAAATACAAATATGCTATTAAATGACACTAATTTTTATTATAAATATTTATTATAAATATATATTAAGCACCTTTAAAATTTCATGAATGCTTTATATTTAGGAATTCACAGTGAGGCTGGTCGAGTATTTGTTACATGTTGAATGCATTGTACTTTTTGGATTGTTATTCTAAACTGCCACGGCGCATTGGAATCAACCATTATATAGGCCGACTCTCTTGTGTTCTTCTCGAATACGTGATCAGGAAGGTAAGACGTTTTATGATTATTAATCAGATCAGACCCATAAAGTAATTTTGGCAATTATTTTATGGGCCTAACGATACTGTGTCCTGGGTATGCACCTCTCACATTCTATTTACAGGACTTAACATTTAACATAAAGTTACTTTAAAATTCGTATAAAATAATTATTTATAAGCAATCTAAAGTAGCTTCCAATTATTTAAAAAAAAAAAAAAAAACCAAAAACACAC
>NIPQ01046687.1:0-10245 GCA_002806875.1 Lepidotrigona ventralis hoosana | reverse complement strand
ACTGTTCCTCTGACGAATGAAATATTTGAGGCATAGCAAGAATTTTTTGTATATTAGATTGGAAGATTTACTGTGAGGTCTACATACGCACGTTGACGATGATTGGGAAGATAAGTAGATGTGTGAAAATCGCGTGTGAAAGTGTGAGAGTGAAGCACAAGTGGAAATTTTGTATATTAGATTGCTACGGAGGTTTGACATTGACAATAATTATAATTAGAAGATATATGAATGTCGCGTGTCTTAATAAATTTCTGATGAAAAAAATATTCGAGACATATGTAAGAATTTATAATTTTGTATATTAGATTGCTACGGAGGTTTGACATTGACAATAATTATAATTAGAAGATATATGAATGTCGCGTGTCTTAATAAATTTCTGATGAAAAAAATATTCGAGACATATGTAAGAATTTATAAGAATTTACATGTTAGATTAGAGGATTTATATACTGAATTTATTGTTTCTTTGATACGAATTTTTCTGTAATAGTAAATTTTAACATAAAGCAAGTCAATTGACGAAAAATATTTAAAAAAAAGACTCGTGAAATGTTAGCGTTCCTTAAGAAAAATTTATACCTGTATTCAAACAAATATAAAACTTAAATAAAAAAAATTTCGATTTTCAATGCTGACAATCTGTGGCAAGGAGGAGCACACTAGTAGGAACTGAAAATTTGTTAAAATTGACATTGTCCACTCTCTAATTCATATATAAAATATGACACATTTCTCTCGCTTATATCAATATTATCAATTTTTCGAGTCACTGCGCTCGCGAAGAAGTTCATCAGAACAGGGGAAGCGCTTTCGTGAAGCGGTCATCGATCGAAGGAAGAAAAATCGGCGACAAAGCAACGACACAGAGAGAGAGAGAGAGAGAGAGAGAGAGAGAGAGAGAGAGCGCGCCAACTGCAACGACACAGAGAGAGAGAGAGAGAGAGAGAGAGAGAGAGAGAGAGTGCGAGCCAACACACAACAGGCCAACGCGCGCGCTAGTACGCAACGTGGCGCACCAAGTGCGAGTATTAGAGCGATTGACTGCCGGACGTAACCCGTACGTGCCGGCCGGTAACACGTGTAACATACTGCCGCCATGTATCTCTCCCACTTTCTCTCTTCCCTCTCTGGTCACCCTTCTCTCCCTGTTTGCCGCGTTTATGCGCGTGGAATCGAAAACGATAGCAATTGNAAGAAAAAAGAAAAAGAAGAAGGACAAGGACAATTTCCTTTTTCGGCAGAAGGGGGACGGATCGATCGGGTAAATCAATCCTTTGCCATTTATGTATAATAATCCTCGGAGAAGTGTGGATCGACAGATACGTTTATAATCTTTCATATTCTTGACGATTGTATTTGTGTGTTTGTGATCAACGACATGCAAATTGTGAATATTTAAACGTTCATGCTTTATGTGGTGTAGTTATTCTTCCTGGTTATCATTTTAAACGTATGTGAATATTTTAAAATTCGAAATAAAATATCTGTTAGCAACTGGAAGCTCATCTATTATTAAATAATGTTAAATAACAGGAGGAGAAGATGGACGAAACTTTCTTTTTCCTTATGGTTAGGATAATTTAATGACACAAAAATTGAATGCAAATATCACAATTAAGTTAATGTCGAACACAAAGGGTTAAAAGGAGGTAAGAATTTCTCCAAAACAATAAAAAGATGTACTAAAACAATTTTGAATTCCTATTCAGGTTGTTCAAAATATTTCAAATTATTTTGTCTCGTCTATCATTTTTGAGCAAACGAAGTATACTTGAATATGTTAAATAATAATATTGTTACAACTATAATATCTAACCTACGTACGGAATCTGAACACAAAAAATTCGGAATCCTGAAGGGTTAAAGAAACTTGTCCACTTGTAACAACTAAACACCATCTACGTCTATATATTCCACCCCATGTGTCTGTCCCCTTTTCGTTCTCGATTCTCGACTATAAAATCAGCCCCCTCCCCTCCTTTCGATCTCGCGTCGCACCTTTTTGGAACCATAAAACAAACCGTAGCGCGAAATGGATGGAAACGAAAGGATTTAAACGTCGTCCGAAGACATTGACGAAGAAAACGACGAAGCGAAGGGATGCTCTCGTGGAAGGGAGACGTCGAGAAAGAGAGATTAAGAGAAAGAGAAAGAGTGGGAGTCCCCGATGAAACGAGCACGCGAGAAGGAGAAGCAGGAGGAGGAGGAGGAGGAGGAAGAAGAAGAAGAAGAAGAAAGAGGACGACAAGAAGAGTCGACGTCGTAGCGGAGGGGAGGAGGAGCCCGCATTCTCGGAGATTATCGTGCTCGCCATCAGCGTATCACAGCGTCACAGGACAAGATTTATATGTAGAGTTTATTGTCGCTGAGTCCGCCCTACTGCGTTTTATGGATGTTTTTCGAAGGAGCGCTGCCGTCCGTGTGATCTATCGCAGCGTCCTCACCCTTCCACCTCTCTCTCTCTCTCTCTCTCTCATTCTGTTTCTCTCCCTCTATTTTACTTATCCATCGTTCGTTTCTCTTCCCTTCTCCGTCTCGGCCGCACTAACTCTTCTTCCAGATCTCTCAGCGCTCTGTACTTTGCTCCGATTCGGCAGACCAGAGGGGGTGGCGGAGCGAGCCGGAGTCCGGGAGGGATCCCTAATGAACGCCACGGCGAAGTCTCTCTTTTCTCTGTTCCCGCTTTTCCCTCGTCCCCGTGGCCAACGGCGTGTCCCGCTCGTTCCACGCATTAACGCGAGATTTATACCGCGGACTCCTTGGACGATATCGCATTTACATTTTTGTCGCATCGCTATAAACCACGTACGGATACCCAGCGACCTACCGGCCCGCTGTACATTCCGGCAACCCCTATCGCCCTTTGTCGCGTGACCACGGAGGGTTCGGCGAAATGTAGGCGAAAATTGGACCGATGGATCCCGCAGGCAGAACAACGGAGTACAACGCGTCGTCCCGCACCAAAAACTGTCTCTGTCAGATTGAAAAAAGGAACATCACTGTGTTTCAGCATTCAGCCCGTTGCTTCCAGTGGGTTTTTAACTTTTCTTTTTTTCCAATGACTGATTCAACGAGACGAAGAAACCCGGGTGAAAGCTGTGAAAGAAGAAACAGCGGAGATTCTTAACGATCTTATTGATAATATCGTTGGCTGTGTTCAAATTATCAAGGTACCTATATTATTGTAGTATAACTGTCTACGATATACTATATACTACTGTAGATGGTTTTCTGAATTTCTTCACATGGTGTCGATCCATTTATGGCTAATATCACTTCATCGTGACAACAATTCCTCGCAGCACTCGAAACGAGATATAATTCTTTGAGCGTATCAGATAATCTTGTAATCGAAAACGATATAATTAGAGGATCAAAGATAAACATATTACAATATATCGAAAGATGAATGCATTCTGTGCGCTCCTCATTCGGTATTAAATTTTCATCCAAAAAATTAAATATAATGTACACGTTGATTTTCTTTCTTACTCTCCTACACGTGCACGATAGTCCAATGAAAATCATCTAACAAAAAACGCAACTCATAAAATGATTACGATAATATTAATAATATAATATTACGATAATATTACGCTAATAATTTCGTATCTTTTGTTTCTTTTCTCTTTCATATCGAGTCTGGTATTCGATCACGATCTATCTTCGATTCAGTATGCTCGACACGCGGCGAAGAACGAGCCGTGTGAGTAACGCGAGGAGACAACGACGAAACAAGAGAGCCAACGATTAATCTCGCTTCGCCACGCAGGGTCGAAATCGAAGAGCCGTTTCACGACGAAGAATCGTTGCTCCGTTAGCCGGCCGATGTAGCTCGGAATTAAAGTCTCAGCAGTGGGTAGCAGCCCCTTCTAGCTTGTCCCTGGCCTCCTTCACCCTCGGCCCGATCCTCTCTCCGCTTCTTCGCCGTGTCTTGCCGTATCTTCGACCGTAATTCACCTCCCTGCGCTTGCTTGCCGGCTCCCTAAATGCTTCTAACTCCTATTCCTTTGCCGGAATCGAACAATGGCGCGTGAAATTTCAACTTTGAGCCTTCTCTGCCCAACCACCTTTCACTCTCCTTCTATCTTTTCCACCCTCGGGAAAGCTCTTCCTTTCTTCTCGCTCAGGCTCGTCGACCAATCTTTCGTCCTTTCTCTCCCGCTTCTTTGACTCCTCTTCCCCCTTCCTCTGCGTTTCTTTCTTTCGCGGCTATTTCCCTTTCCCCTGTTGCCTCGCGCCGTCGCTCGTATAATTTAATTGCTCACGAAATTCTTCGACCGAATTCTTGGTCAGTTAACATTTTTCCCTCGTATCCGGTGTTGATTCACCGTCAGTCGCGGATTGCTCAGTCTGCTTTCAGTTTATTGTCGAATCAAAGCTGTTGACCCTAAGCTGGTATCTCTCTAAATTGAACTTTGTTGACTCTGCATTGAAATAAAGGAATGTCTGTGTCTTACTTATGCTGACGTGAATGCACAGATCAAATCTTGTATAAGTTTTTATATTTCTGGTTATCGTGTAATTTCTTAATTCTCTTTTTTTTCTTCTCTTCAACGTACGTAGTTATTATTATTCAACAATTGATCCAATAGCAATATGAAAAGTACAAATAATCTTGCAATAGTGCCATTTTTTTACCACATACTTGTACTTTTACGGATAATTAAACACCA
Source organism: Lepidotrigona ventralis hoosana (assembly GCA_002806875.1). Lineage (NCBI taxonomy): Eukaryota > Metazoa > Arthropoda > Insecta > Hymenoptera > Apidae > Lepidotrigona > Lepidotrigona ventralis. The sequence continues at coordinate 5,563 of NIPQ01046687.1, read as the reverse complement.
GAAATCTATTTTTTTAAAAATTGCATTCCATTTTGTGTAATTGTATCTCTTGCTTATACTTTTGATTCTGAGTAGGTTAAATCTGAAACTGATTTTTCACAATTTTGTGCCCCTTGTGCTTACATTTCGAAGCTGTTGACTCTGACATTTACTTGGAACAACTTATGAAAGATACGGTTTATTAAAAATTTAAAAACACTAATTTCATCAATTTATACAAAAAACGATATCTGCAATAATTTCCGAGATATTTGACAAAATATGTTTCACACTTCAAACTTTGAGGATAGTTTTCATCCCTTCAACATCGACCATTGCCGATGAAGAAAAAATACGTATGTTTTTAAAAACTACATTTATGCCGACGTATGTGAGTAGGTTAAGTCAGGTTCAACTCTTAGGTCCAGCAAAATTAGATATACTTTCATGACAAATTAGACCATCACAAAATAATAATCGCACTTTTATCATTTCAATTCCTTTCTGCGTTTATTACTCGTCTGATCTATTTATTCATCCGAAACTCGTTGATCGTCCACTTGGCCCTCATCCGGTGTTAACTGGCCGTCAGTCGAGCGAACCCTGGAGCTTCGTTTTCAGCCTACCCTCGAATCAAAGTCCGACTCGAACGAGGCGAACGAGCGAGAGGAAAAAGAGACACGGCGAAACGAGCACGTTGTCTTCTTTGTCGCGGCCGGTATCTCGGGCCGGTAGCGTGCCGCGTAAATCTTCGTTGGTGCTTAATCGCAAGAAGCAAGGATCCCTCCGACAAGCCGGTAGACAGATAAACGCGAGTCAGACGCGACGCGACGTCCTCTTTCCTCGCGACGCGACGCGTCGTTGCGAGCGCCACCTCCGCTCGCTTCCTCTTCCGCGACAGCTTCTTCACGCGAGTTTTTACGCCCCTGAGAACGAACACGATCCGGCTGATTTACGACGGAGGGTAATTAGCGAGCTTCCGGTCGCGTGCATGCAACCCGAGAGATCGATGCCACAGTTGGTGACCAAATCTTCGATGTCACCTTCGACTTGTATTCGAATAACGCGATAAATTCGAATCGATGACTCGATGGTCAAGATTCTTCGAAAGCTTTCAGTTTCGAAAATGTTCTCGGCCACCTTGGAAACGTTTCGAAACGATAAAATTTTGGTGTCTGAATAAATAAACCATAAATGTACTCGTCATAACTCGATTCAATTATAAATATCTGAAAATGTACGAAAAGCTTGTGAAATTCAAAGGTTCAGAATCATTTAAACATTAGTCATTACGTTCAGTATCGTTTTAATAATTCAGGATATCTTTTTTAAGTTTGAGTATCTTTCATTCAAGATATTCAAAACGATCCAAAGACTTCCAAAGAACTTCAAATTTCAAATCACGTTGTGGTTTTAATCTGCACTGCTTCCTCTGAGCTTATCAATCCATTTGTACACGCTAGATTGAGAAAGAACACTGTGCTAGAAATCTTCCTCGGATTTCAACCCTTCGTATCTTTTCAGACCATAAAGACTGTGTAACAGTATGCTGCTCTTTATGTTCGCTATCGTAACGCGAACATAAAATCAACTTAAACTCTACTTAATTTGTAATAAATAAATAAATTATTTGCGTGTACGATCTTACGTGCGAATATCGTCGTCTTATTCTCTCTATTTTTGTCCAATGTCTATGATCATTCGTTTTGTTACAAACCTGTCACAATTATGTTCCTGTCGAGGAACTTAGAAACGAACAAACCTGTATTATTATATAGGAAGAATTACCTAGGAAAAAACGAAATTGTCATGGACGAAAGCCTACAAGCAAATGTAACAACACCGCTACATCGCGTATATAATTAATAACCGACTTTCGTGTATAGAGATTCGAATTGTCTCTCGTCTGATCGGTGGCAACGAGCACGAAAACAAAGTCCCCGGGCGATGACTCTCGACGTTCAACAGGATCGCGTCGATCGTCTGCGGTGTCTGTTGCCTGACGAACGGGGAGGTCGACGCGAGTAGAACAAGGTACGCCGATAATCAACGTGGCCCCGTCGTCGGCGTCGCCGCGGTTAAGGCAAGATGGATTTGTCACGCATCGCTGTCGTTTAGCCGATAAAGTGACGGCAGTCAGCCGGTGGCACGAGGTGCTAACTAGACAGAGCGGCACTCAATTACTACCGTCAGACCTCGTGTAGTTTAACTCATCTACTCCATTCCGACGAGTCCTCCTCCTCATCCTCCCCCTCCTCCTTCCCCGCCTGCCTTCCCTTCCCCTTGGCTAAACACTTTACGAGCAGCTTGCCTACGCGTCGCGCGCGATCACCGTCGTCCTTGCAACGTCTCTTATCGAAAATGGCAGCGCGTTAACGGAGTGTACCGTAGCGAGCGCGTACCAACGATACCAATACGCTCGCCCTCTCCGCCCTCGTTCGACGTGCACACCGCATCCTCGCGTGTTCTCGGCAACACACGATCCCTCTCTATCCTCATCTCCCGCCACTTTCCATCGAAACCTTCTCTCTCTCTCTCTACCCTCCTGTGATAACCCTCTCTGTCACTCTCTTTCTCTCTGTGCTTTTCACCGGTTAACGCCAATACTATCCCCGCTCCCCCCGTTTTCGTTATCTTTCCGGCCAATTACCAATCGGTCCATCCCCTCGATCAAATTTCTTTTCAGGCTTCGCCCTCGCTTTCTGTCTTTCGTGGTCGTTTTCTTCTTTCGTCGCTCCAACCGTCCGTCCAACCGTTCAGAATCCACGTTTAAGGATGGACCACGTCTTTGACTCGAAGGGACTTCAATTCGGTAAGTCGTGAATCTTCAATCGTCTCGGACATTTTCGACGTGTTGAAAGTCTCGAGTCTCTTGGATATTCAATCGTTTTTTTATGACTTTTAGTTCGAAGGTGTCCAACGCTAAGAATTTGAGTTTCGAAGTTTAAAAGCATCTTGAAGTTTAATGAGACTTCTGGGACCTGATAAAATTCAGTAAGTCCTGAGTCTTCAGTCGTCTTGGTCATTTTGAATGTGTTGAAAGTATTGGATCTTCGATTGTCTCGTACGTTTTGAGCGTTTTGAAAGTCTTGCGACTTATGGGTAGTCAATATCTTACATGCTGTAATCAACTTCTTGAAAAACAATTTTATTATTCTTCCCTATTATCGTAGCTTCATCTGTTTTATTGTACTATAAAATAAATATGTAATTTATAAATTTCCATGAAATATTTTTCGAGGAAGAACCGCGAATGTAATTATTACAAGATTAACACAGAATATTACGGAAAATTTCAAAAAAATGAGAAATATATTTACGATTCATTTATATTTAGATAAACGATGTAACTCCGCTTTAGAAAAGTTCTGTACTTTCAAAGTGTACATTCACCTTTGACGTAGTCTTCATTTTTTTTTCTAACGCTAACCGTATAAACAAGAATACATTCCCATACTTCGTATTTTGCCAATTTTTTATCCGATGAAACAGCGCAGCATTGATCCGCCTGTTACTACACAGCGTTGCGGTAGGATGCGAAACAAATTTATCGAGAGTGCGATATGACTGATACGCACCTCATACTTCGTATTTTGCCAATTTTTTATCCGATGAAACAGCGCAGCATTGATCCGCCTGTTACTACACAGCGTTGCGGTAGGATGCGAAACAAATTTATCGAGAGTGCGATATGACTGATACGCACCAGGTTCCAAGATTTCTCCGAGGAATTCACGGGTTATACGTCGATACTGCTGCATCCTCGAAGGATACTCGCGATTGCAGTCGTTCATCGCGAGATCATGCAAGGAAAATTGGATGTAAAACATCTCGATGGTTCCAAGATTTCTCCGAGGAATTCACGGGTTATACGTCGATACTGCTGCATCCTCGAAGGATACTCGCGATTGCAGTCGTTCATCGCGAGATCATGCAAGGAAAATTGGATGTAAAACATCTCGACGAGATCGATTCCAGTCTGTTTCCCTTCTTTTTCCTTTCTTCTTCTTCGAACATGCTAAAGGCTAACGTTCGCAGCATAAAAATATAATATTCACGTTACTATAAGAACCTTTCAGGGACTTAACTGGTGAATTTTTATAATTTCATTAGCCAAAAATATAATAACTCATTTCTTCGAACATGCTAAAGGCTAACGTTCGCAGCATAAAAATATAATATTCACGTTACTATAAGAACCTTTCAGGGACTTAACTGGTGAATTTTTATAATTTCATTAGCCAAAAATATAATAACTCACTTTCTTAAAAACGGAAAGAAAAAATGTATATATATTATCGTATACACTAAATTTGTATATATATATATATAGCTAAATTTAATCTCAACATATATAGTTAACAGATATTGGTAAAAGAAATAAATTAATATAATTAGTTTCGTCGTCATTGAAGTTTGAAACAAAATCATTAAAATATGTGTTTTTATATATATATATAGCTAAATTTAATCTCAACATATATAGTTAACAGATATTGGTAAAAGAAATAAATTAATATAATTAGTTTCGTCGTCATTGAAGTTTGAAACAAAATCATTAAAATATGTGTTTCGACTACATTGGAAACAAATAACAAATAATTAGCCTGTTAAAAGCTACGATAAGAACAAGTACCGAAAACTGATGGTAAAAGTTACTTTTGTCAATTATTTAAATAAAAATTCTTAATAATTATTTAAATGAAGGAATTAAAAATGCCAACGCGAATAAAGCGTTCTTTAAGATCGCCCGTCAGTTTAACGAATGACGTGCGAAATAGAGCCAAAGTTAATCGACTCGCGTAATAATATGAATAGATCGATTGGTTTACGCCGACGAGCTTGAGATTTCGCGCTGGAGCACGGTGTTCTCTAAAACCATCGGCCACCACCATTCCACATTCCAGCTTCGAGACGTACTTCTTCGGGATCAACGGGGCAAAACGTATCGCTATTTACGTTAGATTTCTCCTTGCAGCCGGGCAATTACCAGCAGCCGTGCTTTCGGGTCCCGACAAACGCGTACGTTTACCGGCTCCCTGCAGACAACGAAACAATCGATAAACAACACGTGTAGATAACAATCGTGGGATGGAAACCCTCTATTTTCCAGAATGGTCGTTGTAATTGCCGTACGTGTTTCGAGGAGCATCGCCTTGTTCGTGCCTTCTATCGCGAAATCGTGTCGCGTGCGCGCGTATACCTGCGCGTTTTCTCTCTCAACCGACGACGACGTCTCTCGCCGCGTTCTCCGCTCCGAGAGAACAACGATCCGGATTAACGTTCGAAAATTTTCCGAAGCCAAGTTCAGAGTTACGCTCTGACGCGTGTATCGCATACGTTTGCGAATATGTAATTCTCCAGTTCCATTTGGAGGAACGACATGCACGACTCACTCGTGCTCTGAAGTCAGTATTTTATTGCATTTTTCTTCTCTCTCGTCACTTGCGAATCGTTCCTGGAAAATGCACACGTATTTATGTGATACAGTCACCAAAATAATCTTGAGCTTACTATTAATAGTCTCAATAGTTTGTTACTTTCATTTTTATTTCCTTTTATGAAAAAAAAAAAAAAATAAAAA
>NIPQ01046664.1:0-10399 GCA_002806875.1 Lepidotrigona ventralis hoosana | reverse complement strand
TATATATATATGTACACTTATTATTATTATACATACATAAATATGAAATGAGTGAAGCATGAAATTGAATTGCTCCATTGACCATTGAAAAATATCGAGAAAATATAGATTATTTATTATAAAATATATCACTGGATTATTTTATTTTCAACATTATCGAGAAATATCAATATAGTATATATATATATATATATGTACACTTATTATTATTATATATACATAAATATATATTATACAATATACATATTGATATAGTGTACATATATATATGTAAATAATAATATATTATATTGTAATATATATTTTATAAATATTATATATATTATATTTTTCACTCAATACACATGTAATTACGCTGCTCGTGTGTCACCACAGTGTTGGTGAAATCGAATCAAAGTGTCTTATAATATGACATAATCGTAAACGTTTCCTAAGGGTTTACTTGCAAGAAGAGAAGAAGAAAACTGGGAAACTACATGACCTACAGACCTTTCGTAATAAACTCGATTGAACTCGTATCGAGGATGCCGGGATCGAGATACGAAGCTGGCCGATCGAGACAGGGAGCCTGTATTACGAATGCTTTTTCGTTTGTTAGCAGGCCGAAACGAACAACAAGGTTAACATGATCCGCGGCTCGGGGTTGAAGAAGCGGGGAGCTAAGGCCTTCCGTTACCTATTTTCCAGCAGCCAGTCTCGATCTATTCAATCTCGATGCAAAGGCGATCTCACGTGCAGTAATAGCTTGTCAGCCGCACCGAGGTCGTTTCTGATAAACGGCAGCTTCTCCCGGCAATCCTTTCTTAAGGTTCCGCAGCACGAATGGCTACCTCTCCGTCGAATTTCTCCCTCGTCTCGCTCTTCAGCCAGCGGTAGTTGCCGCGCATAATACGTTTACTGCTACGTGAAATTGTTTGCTCAAACGTTCGTCGTTGCCTTCNTTTTTTTTTTTTTTTTTTTTTTTTTTTTTGTTTTTTATTTCGTGTAACACGCTGATCGTGACAAGAAATTTTTGAATTTCCTCTCGAATTTTCCGTCGTCAAGTTAATTATTCATTATTGAGAAATACACGTGAAATATCGTACAAATGTTTGATCACTGACGACAATTACGAGTTCGCGCAACTGCTCGAAGTAAATTTTTCCTCCAGAACAAATGAGAAGTTCGTCGTTCTGCGAATAGTTGCGAAGCAGTTTGAGCGAGAGAAGTTCGTCATCTTGCTGGCCTGGAGAGTTGGCCTCGGAGCGTAGTGAAGGAAAAACGGCCGACATTTTACGAGCGTGCCGCTCGTACGTACGTTGTTTCGTGCTCTTATGGCGGTTAGTTACTCACGCTTCGTTACTCACCTACTCGCCAGCCATCCTTGGCAAGACGTGGCGTCAGCGTCGTTACGAGCAACGCGTGTCACTCGTAGCTTAAACGACAGTGTTATCAAATCAAGGCAGAAACGTGCGACGATGATTCGAACAATTTTCCGTAATGCATTGTCAGAATAGAATTTTTACAATATATACNTTGTCAGAATAGAATTTTTGCAATATATACATTTTCTAATAGATGGACATGTACTTTCAAAGTAAGTAAGATCGTGATTTTTAGTCATGAAAACAATTTTCTTTTAGCTTTCAAGTTTCGACAAAAAAAAAAAACTGTTCAAACTTCCGAGAAGCATGGCAACTTTTCATTCTGTGTGAAACCTCTTTAACACTAGAACTACCACACCAGTCATTTTGACTGGTCTGACAACTTTATTTTAAAATTCCTACTTCGTGTTACATTTTTTCTTCGCAATGATGTAAGTGACTTTTGCAGGGATAGCTAAAGGATTAATATAATGAACTTTAATTTTGTTTTATTCATTTAAAATAAAAGTAATTTTGTATCATGGCTACTGTCGGTAGTTCTAGTGTTAAGGAATTTCTTCGAAGCGACTACTTATTCGTCGAATTCTAAAAAAAATTTCTTTCCGCAATCAACAGTTAACAGGCAGAAATCTCTGTTGTATGGAACGTAGATTTACGCGAAAGAGAGAAATGCTGGGTATGCGATCGAGAGGGATGACGGCGCGCGAAACGTCATCGGGAACGTCGTGGGATTTTATTTCACCTGGGGGATGGTTGCCGGTTAACCTATTCGGTGGCAACACTGGGGAATCTCACGCGAGCCGAGAGAACGACAGGTAGCGGGGAATCACGAGGCGGAAAACATCTAAGAGAAATCCTCGGCGATTTATCTCTGAAAAGGCGTGCCTCGCGACTTCGCGGTCGAGTTTCATCCCTACGGCGTTTTTCACGCGGCCTGGAGAAAAACAGGCTGGGCGCGACACGCGAATGCTCTCGCTAGGACACGCTATGCTCGTGCTTGCACGCGCCCATCTCGCGTCAATGCACCGCCAAAATAATCCACCGACTCCATTTTCCTCCATTGCCTCTCGTTCGTTCGTTCGTTCGTTCGACGAGGGAACGCTTCGGTTTCCAGATTCTCATCCACCGTCTAATGGGACCGGGCTTTTAACGTCTAAATGCCCTCGTGTCGCGAGCCGTTTTTAGGATTTTTTTTTACAACGTTGCTACTCGGTGGATGAAAAAAATTGAAAGAATACATCGAGTATTAGTGTTCGACTAATGCATTTTTTTAATATTGTTCGACGAACAAATTGTCCCTTCCTTTGACTTTGGTTGAAAATTTCCTTCCATCGGAACCAGTAAAAGAGAATGACAATTCTACGATCTTCGACGTTTCCAGACAGAATTATTATAGATATTAACTTTAAATCCCTGGATGGAAAAGAAATTGTTATGTTGCGCGATCAGGGAAGAAGAGATTTCTCGAGGCTGTTGGAAATTAGAATTTCAATGAAGACTCGGCGCGTGAGGTGTTGGAAGAAAGTTTGAAAATTCTATTATTGCAGAGACAATGTGTCTCATGCTGTACAACGCGTCTCCTGCAGATTCCGCACGGTCGAACACATCCGTTTCCCTCCGTGTCGATGGCTTTGCATTTTTCACATGTCCCGCTCCTCTCGTTTCTCCTCAGCCCGCGCGAAATCTTTTCCATCGTTGCGGAAATACTATACGACCGTCTGTTTCCCATCCGCCATTGCAGCCCTGCTCTTCTCTTACACCGAGAGCATCTGTAAATCGTGCGTAAGGTTGTCGTACCGATACAACCGATCCTTTTTTCCGCTTCTTCGGCCTCGCGCCGTGAAAAATCATTTCAACCTCGAATACGAACTCGAAGATACGCGTGGATATTTCAAGCTTTGCTCGTCACAGATTCAATCAGAATCGCACGTTCTTCACGCGAATCGAAATTTAGAAATTTAGAAAAATTATTTAGAAATATGGGCTTGTCGTACTTTCTCTGCGAGAAAGGAAAAGTTCGCATCGCGAGTCGAATTAAAATTATTGGGGAAATTTATTATCAGGAATGTCACTCGTCGTGCTTTGTCCATTCTTCGTTACTCCATCTGTAAGGATGTATCTCCACTTTCAAGATCTCTGCGAAGAAGCAGAGACTCGATCTTTGGGAATATATCTCGAGCGAAGTTATCAATACGATTGCAGACAGCGGAATCCTCGGAATGCTGCACGCCGAATAGAAACACAATTCTAATACGCGACGCTGCCCTCCTCGAGACTACTTTTCTAACGTTAGAAATCTCGCTCCCGCAGCGAAGTTTCTTTGAGGATTCTTTTGAAAAGCGTGGCAACTTTCTCTCTAGCGTAGCGCGAATAAATTCAAAGGCGCGTCTGTTTGGTTGTTTGGAGTTCCTTTTTTTTGAATCGAGTCGCCCTCTGTTCGATGAGCATTCGATATTCCAATCCATCCGTCAGACGCTAAATTTATTTGCACAATCAGCTGAAACAAAGGAATTCAAAAGAGAAAGAGAGAGATTTTTTTTTTCTCTTCTGGATTTTTTTGGAATTTAAATTTACAGTTATTAGCTTAGAATCTTATAAACGTTAGATTGCGAATTTTTATATTTTAATATTTGTATTTTTTATAATTATATTTTATAATAATATATTATAAAATTAATATAAAATATATTATAATTTTTAAAATAAATATAATAATTATGAAATAATAAATATAATAAATAATATAATTATTAAATAATAATAATAATATTTAAATAATAAATATAATAATAAATATAATAATTATAAAAATTATAAAATAAATATAATAATATATTAAATACAATAATAATATATTATTATATAAATATAATAATAATATATAATTTTTTTATATTTTTAATAATTATATTTTTAAAAGAATAAATATCTGTTATTATTGATACTTTATAAAATTAATAGTAATTTCATTTCATTTATCCTTTTTGTTTAATTATTAAACTTGTACAATTGTTGTCATTTAACGCGATTAATAATGATTGAAACACAATGATTATTACAAAGACTATTTACACGTTCTTTCTATCTTCCAACAAAAATAGGAGAATGACTCTTTTTGCCAAGTTCTATGTTATTTACTTTCGCATTGTAGTTTCAAAAGAGTTACCCAAGAGTTAAATAAATTCAATGTGAATAAAGCATTATCAAATCATCATTGAGATCTCCAAGAACGGTAAAATGGACAAACGACAAATTGATCGTTTCGATGATCAACTCAATGATCACCGGGCGCTGAATAACTCGTTGCACAATCGTGCTACGCTTTTTAAGCTTCTTCAAAATTTGCTCCCCTTCCCGCCGGGAAAAATCAGTTTCGTCGTGGAAGCGCGATAATTGGCATTTTTACCTCTTCGTGGTAAAAATGCACATCCGTAGCATATGGGTGCGGTCGGCGCGTTCGCGTATAATAACCTATAATATGATTAACGAGCATTCGATAGGAAATAGCGTGGATCGAGACATCGCCGGCGGGCGAGAAGAAGATATTCCCCGCTTCGGAATCCGCTCGGGAGGAAGTCGTTCGAACGAGTAGAGCAAAGAGGCCGGGCGAAGAGGTTAAGTTTGAGGGGAGGTAGGGGTTGAGAGTCGTAGAGCGTAGTGGCTCCGTGGCGGCCGGCACGCCGCGAAATTGCGGTAATTCCGTTAGCCGCGCAAACGACGTAATGAAATAAAAGCGCCGACGAGGATATACACTGCTACGTATCCCATAATGGTACGGTTTTAATAGTCGCCATGCGGAAGGAAGCGGCTTTTTATCTCACTCATCCCCCGACGACCGAGGCTCCTTCCTTCTGACTCCTCTGTCTTCGCCTCTTTTTCTTTTTTTTTTTCTTTTTTTTCTTTTTTTGTTTTTGTTGCCTCTCGCCCGCTCTCCAGTTTTCCTCTGTCCTTTCCCAACTCGCGAGACTAAGCTACCAATCTCGCGCTCCCTTTTTTTCTTTCCTTCCCTCCTTCTCACACTTTCCCCTTCCTACACGGCCCGCTTTAAACTCTATTTTCGCGATTTGCAACTCGGTACCCTCTCTTTTTTCTTTCTGTTCGTGTTTTGCCCGGCTATTTGAATTTCATAACGCGGTCCTTTTCCCTCGTTTTTCTGCGTCTCGCGTGTACTTCTTTTCGAAACTGTCCAAAGAGATCACGCTTAATCGTGTGTTTGAAGACGACGCGTTGTTGTTGAAGTCAACGTTTGAAAAACCGAAAACATCCTGCTCCCTTTTATATTCTACACACTCGATAAAATATCATCAACGTCCAGAGATCCATGTGCGTGTTCGGTTTCGCTCGTCACTGTAAATATGTGCATACATATATATGCATATATATATATATATATATGCATATGTGTGTGTATTAAACTCATTGGTAATTCGCAGAGCAGCGAGGCCTGGTCTGCATACTGAGGGGTGAGTTCGGGTCGCCTCAAGTTTCCAAACACGAGGCGGACAACACAACACGGCGAGAGAGGGTGCAAGCGTAGAAAAGCGTAGAGGGTGGAGGGCTGGTGCCGTAGGGCGATAAATAAGCTTGCAGATATTGTGTTTCGCCCCCGCGATCTTAAGGGCCGCGCCTCGTATCTCTCTGGCAAGTCGAGTAATCCTACTCGGAGTTTCAATAACGCTCACGGCGTAAACTAAGTTCAGCGTAAAGTATTTTCGGCCATACCACACACCCTCCCTCCCCCTCTACGTCTCGCGCACCGGTCTTATCTTTCTCGCAGAAGGGAGAAAATGCAAGGTGAAAATGCCGGTAAATAGCCGCTTGTCATCGAGAAACATCGCCAACTGCGCGATCGCACGTGTCATTCCCAGGTACCCAGGCAACTTTCCCTTTGTACCTTGCACTTGTTATACTCGCGAATTCGTCGGCAAACTCGCTGGAAAACTCGCAAGCGTTACGAACTGTTCGACCAACGATGGCAAACTCCCCGATAAGTTTCAACGTACGTAGCTTCGGCTGATAATTTTCATATTCAGCCTGCCGGCTGAAATAAATTTTTGATAGTGGAGCAAGGATGGTTGTAGATCGTTTGATTCGAAGTGGGGGGAAATTAGGCTTGGCCGAAACAACTGTTGGAAGAAACGAGGATAGACAGTGACAATTTCACTTTTCACGAAATTGACAAAAATTACTTCTGTTCGATTTTTTCAGTAGGAGTGTTTGTTGGATTTGGTGCGAAACTAGAAGAAACGAAAGTTGAGAATGATAACATTTAACTAAGAAGATGTGATGTGAATCTTTTGACTTGAAATTGAAAAAATTACATATCCTGTTTGACTTTTTCAGTAGCAGTGTTTGTTAGATTTGGTGTGAAACTGTTGAAAGAAATGAAGATAAAGATTAATGATATTTAACTAAGAACATTTTTGTAGATCTTTGATTTGAAATTGAAAAAATTACATATCCTGTTTGACTTTTTCAGTAGCAGTGTTTGTTAGATTTGGTGTGAAACTGTTGAAAGAAATGCAGATAAAGATTAATGATATTTAACTAAGAAGATTTGTAGATCTTTGATTTGATATTGAAAAAATTAAATATCCTATTTGACTTTTTCAGTAAGAGTGTTGAAAGAAATGAAGATAAAGATTGATGATATTTAACTAAGAACATTTTTGTAGATCTTTGATTTGAAATTGAAAAAATTAGATATCCTGTTTGACTTTTTCAGTAGCAGTGTTTGTTAGATTTGGTATGAAACTGTTGAAAGAAAGGTGGGTTTAGGTTAGGTTAGGTTTAGGTTAGGTTACTGAAAAAATCAAACATCTAATTTTTTCAATCTCAAACCAAACACCTGTGTATCTCCTGGTTAAACATTATTATTCTGTTTGATTTTTTTTTAATGGATTAAGGATTATTTTTTTTAAGATTGGATTTGGTGTGAAACTGTTGGAAGAAACGAAATTGAAAAAAATCAGATATCCTGTTTGACTTTTTTTAATAGAAGACTGTTGGATTTGGTGTAGAACTGTTGGAAGAAATGTGATGATGTTTAACCAGGAGATATGTAGGAGTTTGAAATTGAAAAAACTTAGATATTCTGTTTGATTTTTTTAATACGAGACTTTGTTAGATCGAAAAACTGAAGATTGAGGACGATGATATTTAATCCGATCCATAATGATCTTCAAGCTGTTATTTGACAGCTGATTCGTGTTTATTATCATAATGGATCTATCAGGATAAAATTATTGTCATTGACACAGATCAAATATTAAACAATACTTCAAACACTGACATATGTTTCTATACATGGTGTCTAAAAATGTTTCAAATTTCTTCAAAGTATTACAGACATTAAAGAAAAATTATTTATGTAAAATATAAAAATACTACTCGAATTCTTCACGAAACATATATATAAAGGAGCAGACTCTTTTCTGTGTGAATAATCCTGTTTAATATCACAAAAGCAATTGTTTAATAGCAATGTATTAAATAGCAATTGAAATCAAGGTGTTTGATGAACACAATGGAATTACACAGGGATTTAATTACCCGAGGCTGTCAAAACAAAATTTCGAGTGGAAGATGGAATAGGGACCAGGCCAAGTAAGTAATTAGCAACAAAAGTCGAATAAGATGGTGTCGCGAACGTTAATGCGCTTATGTTTCGGGAGTCATTCGCTTCCCGGCATCCATAAACTTTATACCATGCTTAAACTATCTCGTTGGTTTATGAACCGAATCACAGACTCGAAAGTGGCAAAGTGGCAAAATTTCTGCAACCAGACGACGGGATTTAATGCGGGAAGCACTGATTTATAGGAAACACGGGACATTAAGAGGGATAAATTGCACTTTAAATTTAAATCCCCCGCTGCCACGTTATCTTACATTTGTACGAATGATACTCACCGCAGTGAATGTAAATAGTATAAATACTAAAACTGTAATGATGTACTTGATGTAAAATAATTAACGTCAGTTTATAAAGTGATTCTCTTACACAAATTCGTTCGTATTAATCATTAGTCTCGCGATGGATTTTCAGAATTTTAAGTTTCTCCGATAAATGGGGTTATTCATCCCTTAGGAATTTTCACGTGTTCACACGAATTAAAATAAAATATATACCTGTCACCTGATGAGTAGTGCAATCTTCGATTTTTTTGCTATGAATCTTATATCTTTCCAAGATCATCACGCATAGAGATTCCGATAGCTCTCGTCTAATGCAAGTCTTCTCGCAACGACGAATTTCATCGTCAAATCCCAACGAACGAAAAAAGAAGAAGAAGAAAAAAAAAGAGAATGAGTTGATCGAATAAATAGTTAGGCGACTAGGTGAATCACACGGTTCGCTGCCATCAAAATATACCAGCAACAGGGAATACACGGCTGGGAGTGTGGAGGACGCGTTGTCGGCTGTAAACTGGCAAGAGCCCGCTTGAATATGAAAGAATATAAATTATACGACGCTGGCTCCGTTCGCGGGAGAGAACGAATCGCCGAAAAGGTTTTGCTGACTCTCGTGCCCCGCCGGGAGAGCCGTCGCCAACACTTTCGACCCCGGAGGGCTTTTAATACCCGCGTCCTCTTGCACCCAGCACTACAGCCTCGCTTGGAAATTAGTTTTTCCCCGACGTTCATCCCCCCCTCTCCCCCTGAACTCTCACTGACGTATTACCCTTCGACCTGCTTCCTCTCTCGTTTCTTTTCCATTTCACGGCCACAGGACAATGAAACCAGTGAAAGAGTGACGTTCTTCGTTGGCACGCGTCGATCTCCTCGCATCCGCTCGCGTCAACTCGTCAATGCTCGCGTCCCCGGATTTTTGATTAGCGTTGTCTTTCGACGACACCTCTCTTTCTGTCTCTCGTTGTTCGTCGCATCCAGCATCTCGTTGCTCCATTTTCTTTTCTCACTCGTGACCCCGTTCTTTCCTCGGCTCGCTAATGGCCCCGCTTACCAAGTCTCGAGATGACGTCTAGACTGCTCAGGGTTCACAGGGCTGCCTTTGTGAACGCGGGGGGAGGGGGGGGAATATTTCCAGTTGGACGATGATGGTAACAAGGTCGAAGAGGAATCTGATAAGGGAAGAAGACATAAACACATCGTGAAAGTATTCGAACGCTTCTCAGGCTTGAAATATTAGAACGAAAATGTTGGCTAAAATTTGATGCAATTGCATTCTTCTTCTTCTTCTTTTCTTTTTTTCTTTTCTTTTCTAATAGATCTTGATGCGTAACTAACTTCATCTGAAATTCATTGTGTAATCTGATGCCTGGTCGTTCGGGAACTTGCTTTAGAGAAAGAAAATGCACGATTTTTAACAGAAATTTAATTTTTCAATAACGATCTAATATTACAAACATTTTTCAGCCATCAATATCGTTCAGTCGATCAAATTCATTCCATTTCAATTACATCTGAAAGATAACGTCGATCACTGAGAAACCATCGTATCAGTCAATTTGTTGAGAATGAGCCATCACGTTGCATTGCGTTCGGCTAATGTTGATTCTTCTATACTTTTCAAAGTTCTTGTTTTATTCATTTGGGAATTTTTTTCGTCGGTAATATATCGCAATCTAATATTATATATACATATTATAACACGAGGAATATTCGAGGAATGTCCAAAAGGAAACTGAGAGTAGCGCCATTAGAAGTGAACAAGAGATCCGAATAATAGAACCGATTCGATGGAATCGAGATTGCACGCAGCAGTCACCGCGGTTGATTAGTTCACATATCCACACGTTCATCTGGTTTTATTAAGCCTCGTCGTAACACTCGGGGCTTCACCTTCGTCTTACAACATTCTTATCGTGTCCTCGCCTAGTCAGCTTGTCGTTGTTTTTCCCGGCGCTCGTATATCTTCTCTGTTTCATTCATTATCCCAATGCTGTCAACGCGTGCTCGTTATTCTGTCACTCGGTCCTCATCGTGGCTGCCGATCCGACATCATAGACGTCAATGGCGTCGTTTTAATCGTATCTCTGGCGAACGAAAGCCCCCCTCGAACCGCTCTTTCA
>NIPQ01046628.1:0-10402 GCA_002806875.1 Lepidotrigona ventralis hoosana | reverse complement strand
AGTCAATCATAATCAGTCTCCGAGAACACAAACTTTCAAAGACTTTCCAGTTACTTTCGCATTAACCCCCCACGTATAACTTAATGTAGCTCAGAATTTGCATAACGTCAGCGTTTCTTCAATCTTACTTTATCTACTTTTCGTTACTTCATTTTAGTGAAACATCATTTTCTGTTAATTTTGTTACTTATCCTCATAATCAAAAATTTACAGCAATTTTTTTCTCTCTATTTTTTTTTTTTTTTGAGAAAAATGAAATAGATTTTTATTTCTGAATGATTGAAAAAGAATGAAATGAATCTTTTTTTACATTTTTGCGAGAAACGTGAATGTTATAATTACAAAATGTAATTCAGTGCAATTTGAATATTTTAAAATACTAATTTCTAACTGCTACCATTGAGTTATCGGGAATCGTAATTTAGAGTTAGGTTACTTAGAATTTTAAGACTTTTAATTTTCAATTTTGAAATTTAGAATTTTTAATTTAATTAAGTTCTATTGCTAACTTTTATTACGTAATATAAAATATAACATGAAACGAAATATCTTAAATTTTCATTTTTCATTGTATCAATTCAATCATTTATTTCTATCATTAGATTATGAGGTTAATAGAACTTCGAATCTTTATGGTTCGCTCGATTTTGAAACATTTTTATTAAAGTTAATTTTATTGGAGAAAATTTAATAAAAATAATAATTATTAAAAATTTTATTATTGTGGAGAATACGAGGTACAAAATAAATATAAATAATTTCAATAATCTAACGTAAATCATAATAATTTATCTTTAATTCAACAACATTCTTTGAAGGTTAATTACATTTATTACATTTACAATTTACTTAATATTTATATTACATTACAGTTACTTACTTGGTAGCTTCAATGTATATTTATTCGTTCGAAATCCCAAGAATCCAAACTTTCGTGTGCTAGTACACATCGTTTGACGATACATCTAAGAATTCCATCACAGTTCAAATCTAATTATTCCAAACCTCTAAATCGACGACCCACTCTGCAACATCGATCTCGCATCTTCAACATTACCACGCCTAACGGAACAGGGCATGTTTTCCACCTCGTGTAAGAGGGCACCGTGGTCTGTGGACGATGCTTGGGTGGGGTTACGTGCCGCCGCCACATTTCGATCCGGCTGCAAAGCCGCAACAATTTACGACGGCAATTAATGCGCGCGAGCAAACCGTGTACAGTGTCTATAGTTGGCTGCCTTTTCGCTGCGGCAAGAAAGACGGACACGTTCCGTGCACGCGTTGTGTTTCGTACACGGCGCGAGAAGAACAGAGTGCCAAAGAAACTGGACGCGGGCCTCGACAAAGAAACGCGGACGGAGACAGCAACGAACGACGAACGCTGAGTAGTAAGAAGAAGAGGAAGAAGGTGAAGATGAAGAAGAGAGTGAGGAGAGGAGGAACGAACGATGGAAGAGAGAAAGAAAAAAGAAACATCGAAGACGACGACGATGACGATGACGATGACGACGACGACGCGGAAGAAAGTGGCGGGAAAAGGATCGGTGGAAAAGACGGAGAGAGCTCTCGAGGAAAGAGAGGAGGAACTCGTGGTCCGGGAGAAAGGGAGAGGAAGAGAGGCGAACACCGAGGCAGACTAAATAATATTATAGGTGGTGTTCTCACGGTCCCGGGACGCCCGCGGGCCAACTCGTCACCCCCTCCGTCCCCTTCCACGTCTTCTTAGTCTCCTCTCCTCGCGGCCCACCTCGGACCCTACCTCTCACTCTCCCCCGCGCGTGAGTTTCGCCCACGCTGAGGCCCACGACGTCGTTGGGCCTGATCGGCGGGAGAGAAAGAGCAGCCGAACGACCGACCGGCAACGAGTATGGACGACAACGGACGAAGGGGTCAGAGTTCAGCCCGCGCTCGCTGACCGTCACCGTGGACGCTTTTCTTTCTCTTTTCACGGCTGAGAGCAACGGAGAGGCCAATCTTCTTCCTCTTCTCTCCCCTCCTTTCCACCGTGCCACCGCCTTAACCCTCCTTCGCATCTTCGGGCCTCTCGTCGTTCGTCCCTCTGTGCACCTTCTCCACTGTTTCTCTGCGTCTCTCTGCGTTTCTCCCTTCGTCTCTCTCTTCACTCTTTTTCGATTCGTCCCTCCTCTGCGTCTCACCTCCATCGAGACACCACGTTTTCTTCGGTGTAGCACGCGCGTGTTTTCGAGATTTTCTTCGCGGTCATCCGGCCGAGGAATCGGTTAATTAAGTTGCTCGACGGTGGAATCGAGCGACCCGCCGCGGGCCCGCGCGATCGAAAAACGAGAGAGAGCCGTGTTTCCTCGCGGACGAGGGTGCGTGAATGGTACGTTTCTGCATNCGTGTTTCCTCGCGGACGAGGGTGCGTGAATGGTACGTTTCTGCATTGCACAGCGAAGATCGGTGCCAAATTTCAGAAGCGTGTAGTAATTCATCGAAACGAGCAAAAAAAATTTCAATAAACGCGGATACAAAAATAATTGGTTCTCTCGGAATTGTTAGATTCCTACTACTTTTTTATGTTACATGAAATATACATGTACATGTGTATATTACAGTGTTTCCGTGTACATTTTAGGACACAGTGACTCGAGAAATGACACATTTGTATTCAAACTCTGAAATTTAATAGAAAATGTGTAAAAGTGTGTGCAGAAATCAGTGGAGACATGTATGCTGTATTTTAGTAGACATATTTCTTAGTAACGAAGACGTCTCGTAATTTCAAAATCAATAGTTTCCGGATCCACATTTGTCACACTCTTGAAGCTGGATATTAATCTTTAAGAATAAGAAAATCTTGTATACATCTTACTTTGTGTGACAATTTTTTAACATTAATCTACTTGAATATTAGTAAATACATATCAAAAAGTGTATGTTTAAAAACGAATCCAATTTTAATTTATTATATGCTCCTCATTCGTAAACTTGTAGATTTTTGTTAATTTTAATGAGCATAGATACATTAGAGATGCATTTACACGAAATTTTAAAATTAGATCTTAAAAATCTACAGTATGCACACAATATAAAATGTTTCAAGTACATTAGTTGCTACAACAATTAATAGAAAAAATAAATCTTCACCAAATTTCTATTTCTTTATATGTGCCTATAAAAATATTCACCTAAAAATCCGATCTATTGCTCTGAGACTTTCATATGTACGACTAGTAAATATAAATTTATAAAACGTAAGAAAATAAAAGTAGGTGCTGAACATATAAATAAATGAACATAAACAAGAAAGACATATAATTAATATATGAAAGATATAATAATCTTATTATAATATATATTATTTTCGAGACATAAAGACAAACAAGAAAGACATATAATTAATATATGAAAGATATAATAATCTTATTATAATATATATTATTTTCGAGGGTCATTAAATATTGAAAATCACATGACATGCCACAATAGTATCACCAATTATTATGTCTTCTTTTTTTCGTTGCTTTCAGTAGAAACATTGAATAATGACTTATATAAATTTCAGTTATTAGTGGAAACAACTGAAACTTGAAAGAATTCAAATGACGAGAAAATGAAACGATAACGAAGATGTTCAGATAAGAATATTATCGCTTGTTATCACTGTGATCATAAGTAACTGCAATTCTGACTTCTGTCTTCTTTATGGAATCGCGATACTTTAATCCTTCACGAACGAATTTTTATTTGATGGTAGTGATATTAGATAACATTATCTAATAGTGCTTGATATCCAATATAAAAATATATACGATGATGTTTAACGAAGAATTATGTTAGCATTCTTGCAAAATGTAAATTTACAACCGTCTCTTCTCTTATCAGTAATGAATTAATAAATTATTTGATAGTAATGTCTGTGACGAGTGACTTTGCGCAGGCTCCTTTGAAGATACGGAACTTTCTTCTAAGAATTAGAAAATTTAAAAAATTTTCAATCTAAATTTTATATAATCCATCAACTTAGGCTTTTTTGTAATTATTACGAGAACAAATTTTTACTCTACTTGACTATTCTCAATATCTTCTTAGATCAGCATTAATTTTATCATTTGTTATGAAGTATTGAAACATTTTGCATCAATTGATCTTGAAGTCGAATGAATTGAAATTTAAAATTACTTTCATATATTTCAAATCGAAACTGTGCATAATTCGCATTATGAAAGTAACTTGATATTACAAGATATTTATGAATGTGACCTGATATTAGAAAATAAGGTGAAGTAGTATGTACAAATACTAGTTGAATAGTACGTATGAATACTATAATAGATACAATGGCGTGCAGATACTTTTTATAGTCACTGTAGTTAGTCTCAAATTACAAACTCTGTCCATTGACGTGGAAATTACTAGTGTATTAGCAAATTTTTAAGATATAGCATTGTGTGTCAGATAATTTGATCAGCAGCGAACATGTTATGCTGTAAGTTTCGTAATAAAGGGTGAAAATTATCGATCCCACGCGGAAGACAGGGAAAATGATTAATGCTATGTTTTCTGAAAGTAAAAACATTCAAGCTATTAATTTCCAGAGATTATGTATTGCTGCGTTCACCAAGTATAATTATAGTAAATGATGTTTATGTGCCTCCACCGGATACTTGTTTAATTAGTCGAACGCAAGCATTGAATCTGTGAATCACATTTTGATCAATGTTAGATTAACAGTAACATATAATTTGAAATCAATTTAAAATATAATTTTGAAATCCTTGTTGATCATTTTAATACACATAGGCAGATATTCTATCAGAAGACGCGATAGAAAAATAGATCAAATGCTTGAAACTTGTGAAAGAAATAATCTAATACAGATATATATTTAAAATATCGGTTTATGTATAGACCGAAGATTTTCATGAATTTATAAGAAATTTTAAGATAAGTACAAAATGCACATAATATAACATATTTGAAGTATACATTTTCTATCGTTCTAATGGTCTTTTCAGAAACATAAATTTACAGAAAAAATTGCAATTTAGTTGTGTAATAAATTCGTTCACCTCTCGATGCTACAGAATTTTAGTAATTTAACTAGAACTTAAATGATACCATCTAAAGATCAAGGACTTCAAGCGTGTTGTTTCGATGATATAAATGTACGAGGTATGAGAGAAATGATCAAAGAAATTATTTTTCTCAAAATATGCTTTGCATTCTTAATAAATGAAATGTGATTTTGTTTATTTAATGAAATATGTAAAACTTACATTTTCAAATGTTAATTCGAACATTTTTCTTATATCTGCTACTATCAAGATTTATTATTATCTTCGTTTCATGCTGTTCAAAGTATAACAGAAAGTATTACACAAAGTTTCAGATATTCTACATATCTTTTCATACTTATCATGTGCAATTTCACACTTTAAAATTGCCCGTATGTATGTACTCTTTAAAAATCGGCAATCAAAAAATACACAATACACGCTGAAACTTAGAAAGCTAAAAAAAAAAGCAATCGACAGCTAAAAAAAAAAAAGAAAAAGAAGTGAAACACAGACCAAGAGATCCACCCCAACCGAGGCAAAAATCAATCTGTATGCGAGCCACCGATTACCACAAAAAGCACACGTTGACCGCGCCTACGTATCGCGGTGAAAAAAGAACGATTACAAATTAATCCGTTCGACCGGTTTCATTTATCATTCTTGATGCTCGTTTGCCGTGTTAACACGTGCTCCGCACCGCAGAAGGGGCTAATTCGACGGTGTTAGAACGATCGAAAGAAATCGGGGGCCTATATTGGCTCATAAAACGATCACTCGCCATTGCACGTGAGAATCATTAGAGTGATGTCGATCGTCGCGAGATGCAACGTGTATCGAAATCGATCGTGACGATCTCTGCACCTCTCGATGAGATTTCAAACACTTTGAGTCGTTTTGAATCTGTATCTGTCTGTTAGATGATGTCTGAGGTGAGTATTTTCGACTTATGCCAGAAATAGAGTGGATTCTATATAAGAAAAAAAAAAGTAAGTCGAAAAGAAGAAATAAGATTTGTTTCATTTGAAGCTTCATTTTCGAGAAAATCGAATTTGAAAATCTATCGGGTATATCTGAGTTTGGCTAATTCTAGATTTGTTCTAGACAAGAGGGTGTTCTATGTGCAAAAACGAGTTAAAAATGTCGATTAACATTTTTTTATAAAGCTTATTTTTTTAAGAAAACAGAAAATTGGCTTTTAGTAATAACTTTTATGCGATTTTCTCAGAAACGGAGTATCATACAAAAACATTTTATTCTATTATTTTGAATTATTTTTCCATGTAGAATAATCCAAGAATAATTTCTTGTTAAATATCCTCTTCTTTCAAGTTTAGAATTGGCTAAAAATTAAAGTAGATTTTCAAACTCGATTTTCTTGTAAACAACAAACCCTCAATTGGAGAAATTTTATTGTTTATTTTCGACTTATTTTTTTTTTTTTCTTTTTAATGTAAAATCATTCACTGCGTCAAATCAGAAACACTTTGTATTACAGCCTTGTGAAGAAAATAGTGTGACTCAAGTCGACTCATAACTCGAGTTATCACTATAAAAATGTTGCAGAAACAGTTCTTGATCAGTCCGTACACAGTCCTACATCAGTCCGTGTATCCGTGTACACATTTTAAAGAATTTGATCTAAATTTTTATCTTGAATGTATCTCTGGCAATTAAATTAACAAACAGAAGTTAAACGAAATGATATACAGAATTATATCATTCACTTATCACGGAAAAATTTTGTCAACCAGCATACTATTACTAAAAATTTAACTATTCAACATGCATGGTCTCGATTTATTGGGGTTTTAATTATCTATAATTTCAATTATTTGTTTACTTATATTTTTTAACATTCGATTCGAACGGTTCATTTTCATTTACATTTATATATTCAAAATTCTTTCCTCAATATCATGCTGTTTCCTGTCGTTGTGTAGAAAAAATTCGACAGACGCATATAGAAAGAAATTTTGTACAGAGAAATTTATTAGTTATTTGTTACCTAGGTTTGAATTTATTATTGTTTTTCAGAATCAGCTTTGCAAATTTACAACGTTGTAGACATTTTAAAAATTTCAGTGATTTTTCTTTTAAATATACACTTCCTTACACTCCAATTTCTCTAGTTTTCACAGTTTTTGTTAAACTTTTGGTCGTTGATAATTTTTTTAGTGTTAATCGACAAAATTTCACTAATGCTTCACGTTTCATTACTTGATTACTAACACTTACTATACTTTCTCTGGGACGCGTATTTCCTACTCGTATTCGAAACGTTACACTTCGATTCAAGTTCAAAATGGCACGAATCAAGTTCAAAATGGCACGTTCGAATTTGTCGTCGACTAAGGCTGTGCAATAATAATAGATGTCATTACAACCTGTCGGCCAATGGTAAATCTTTTTGACGTGTGGTAACCGGAGCGCAAGATCCAGAGCGACGAAGAACACATTCGAGATCCTCTTTCAATTTGCTCTTGTTTCCTGAATGCGGTGAAGCGCAGAGGGAGGCCGCGGCTTCCCGCCGCGTAGATAATTAGATCGCTACCAACCACCACCTCCACTTTCACGCGTCTTCACCTCCTCCGCGATCGCGTACCCGCTCGTCGTTTCTTCTTCTTTCGTTCGTGTAACTTCCCGCTTGTTTCTGCTCTCCTTGTTTCTCTTCTGTCAGCCAGTCGCGAACGACCATGTGTGTGTGTGTGTGTGTGTGTGTGTGCAAAACGTTGACGTTTCGTGGCGCGATGTCGATAGATCGGATCTGAAACATCTCGAGTAATGCAACTAGAGCAAACTGAATCTAAATCTGTTCCCATCCCTTTCTGTCGAAGACACAAAAAAATTGCAGAGGAAAATTTTGAGAATGTGCACTGGCGTGATTAATTACTTCTAGACGAATTAATTTTCTAGAAATTAAATAATAACGTAAAGTTAGGTAAAAACCTAAAATTATATAAATAGTGACGAACTGAACGTATATTTATATTTAAATGATCGTAATCGTTCGTATCTTATTTTCTGCAATATAATATATTTTCACATTCGGCTAACATTCGAAATTCACGAAATAAAATTTGCAGATAATAGATATCGATTTGGACTCATAACTTCATCCGGATATGTACCTCAAGTAACATTGTACTTGATCTTCTAGTTGATCGTCTGATTAATGACCCGGCCACGCCCCACAACGGAGGCGCAGCGCTTTGATAAGATTAATGCGTCACCGAATGCGGCGCGCATCCTCTCGGTGGTTGCGCGAGCGCGTGTCACCGAGTCA
Organism: Lepidotrigona ventralis hoosana; assembly: GCA_002806875.1. NCBI lineage: Eukaryota > Metazoa > Arthropoda > Insecta > Hymenoptera > Apidae > Lepidotrigona > Lepidotrigona ventralis. The sequence continues at coordinate 2,098 of NIPQ01046628.1, read as the reverse complement.
ACTTTTGTAAATCTATTACAGCGGCGACGTGGTAACCGAGACGCCGCCGATTAAACCGCGTTCCATACCGAGCTGTTATTCTATTTTTTAAATTAATGTCCCGCTTGTCGTCGGCTCGCCGGCTGATTTATACGCGGGATTCCGCCGTTCCTTTTTTTCTCTCCGTTGGTCCCTGATGCTCACTGCCACGGGAGAGCGAGTAAAAATCGCTCTGATAGATCAACGAACCCTGCTTCTACCGTGGCTGATCGTGTAATCGGATCTATATGGAGATCCACTGTCTTTCGTTCGACTCTTTAATGCCTCGGTATAATTGTTGAAATAAACTTTCAGCCTGCTTGGGAAACTTTGCTTGCTGAAACAAACTTGGAGATCCTTGAACTTGGAAACTTGAGCTGTCTAAGTTTGTATGTAATGATGATTATAATTAATATAGGCTGTTAAACATCACATGTGTCGACGTTATTAATGATAAAATCAATTTCAACTAGCTTTGAGAACCAATTGTAAGATTTGAGTCAGAAATTAGCCTTTCAGTTTGCAAGTGTCGAGCTTTATATGTCAATACTTCAGAATATACGAGATATTTTGGAAATGTTCCATTGGGAAAGCTATATTCATCTTGACACTAATCGTTTGCAGAGCAAACGATAAATTATTGAAACTGACAATTTAAATAATCTCCAGATATATTTATCGAAAATTTTAATACCATATTTTTTTCAAATAATTTTCTATCGAAATTTTGTCATTTTAAATGCGTCCTCGAAAATGTGAATTTACATCAAAATCTGCAGTTTAGCGATTACTGTAGTGATAAGCGACTCCAAAAAATTGATCTTCTACTCTGAGTTATCTACGTCTACATCATTTTTTGTACGGTTGACGATCGCTGTGTAAATATAGTGTCAAATATAGAGTGAAATGATTTCTAATCATTATTTTTAGTTGAGGCTAAGTCAATAATTATCCATAATGTAGCAATATTTTTCGATATATTGAATGCTTGTGCACTAGTATTGACCGATTTTTTATTTATCATAACTCTGTAGAAGTCAATTTAGTTTTTTTCTTTTTGTTTGGTATAACAATAATAAAAAAAATTATATTCCTATCAAAAAAAACATCGTTTTATTCGATTTTCGTAATCTGATATTAAAGATAGAATATCGATAATTTCTCATCAAGTATAAAAATACTATTATAATTTCAATAAAAAAAAAAAATTGTAGAACAATCTATCTAAATACGAAACTTTTACTTTAATAATAAAATATTTTACTTTAATAATAAAATGCTACGTCCTTTTTTATAAATGACAATACTATTTCTCTCGAAATTTTGCAAATTCAGACTTTTATAGACAAAAAATTTCTTTCGTGATCCAGAAGATTGAACTTCCCCTTAAAATCTGTTGTACTATTTTCCTTATGAAGTTCTAAACATTTGAAATACCGATCGTTTTTTATTAACAAGCGTAGGAATATTTTCTATATATATTTCATCCACTGTGGTGTTTTCGTATCTTTGAAAATGCCTAACTTTGAACCTGTATTGTCCACCGGCTCACTGATTCAATTATAATAACCTCCAGTTTTACACCAAGAAACGCTCGTTAATGTTTTTTCAAGTAGGGTTGCAGGCTGGCATAACGAAAAATTACGGTTTTACCTCAAAGAGTTACGCGGACAGTCTCCGACGGTCTTTAAAATAATTTATGGGGCAATCTCGTCCCTGTAATCGCGAAGTGCTCGCAAGTATCACCTTCAGCTCGAAACTTTATTACCGTCGCAAAACTAACCCGCACCCGGTGAGTTAGTGTACGCTTACTTTTCATTTAAGTTTATGGGGCAATCTCGTCCCTGTAATCGCGAAGTGCTCGCAAGTATCACCTTCAGCTCGAAACTTTATTACCGTCGCAAAACTAACCCGCACCCGGTGAGTTAGTGTACGCTTACTTTTCATTTAAGACAGAATATTAGTGCAACACAGTCTCAACGATGATTTAAGGAATAGGTACAATGTTCCTCGGCATATTCATCTTCTCCTCCAGGGTGTATCTAAACGTTAGCGGCTTAGAATAAAGCTGGCGAATCAT
>NIPQ01046608.1:0-10462 GCA_002806875.1 Lepidotrigona ventralis hoosana | reverse complement strand
CTTTTTTTTTTTTTTTTTTTTTTTTTTTTTCTTTCTAAAGAGATATACCAAGATCACCTCGAGTCAAATTCAAAACAAAAAAAAATTGTCTAATCACAAAAAATTCGTAGAATGCTACTTTATATCTCCCTGGAGTCATTTTGTTTCTGTCATACTGAGTTCTTTCGTTCAAACTTCCCGTTCGATTGAAAATATGAAACATTACTGTACGACTTATAATTTCATCCGAAAAGTAAACGCGAGGAACACTTCAAAATATTTTAACGTGCCTTTGAAAAATAAAAGAATGCCGAGCAGAATTTAGTTTCTTTTAATTAAATAACTAAATTAAATATAATGATAAATATATTTTAAAGAATTACGATATACAAGTGAAATCTTGTGGAAATGAAACGCTTCGATTCGATCGTAAATTTCCGATTTCTTTCCGAAGGAATCGAATGTTGCACGAGTTAGCGAAGTTCAACGAGTACAACAGTGAACGTCATGTCTCTGAATGATAACAGCGATATCACTGTCTCATGTTTGGTATTATTCATGAATGGTTATTCTATGAAAAGTGGCGCCGTCCGCTACGAGTTTAATCTCGGCAGTTAGCCACGAAAGAACACTCCTCTTCAAGATCGCCATTGTTCGCCGCGTATTTCGCACAATCAGTGCTGTTAAACCATCGAATGTTCTCATTGATTCTTTCATCGTTGCGTACAATTGCTTTTAAAAATATATATATATATATATATATATATATATATATATATATAAGAAGCATTGATACGAAAGCTACTTGGCGCGAGCGAATTATTCGCAATAACTTTTCAATACTCGTGTTCTATATTTCGTTGTGTTTCTTACACCTTACTTGTATCATCACTTAATCTCGCCTTTCTTTAACTTTCAATTTCGTTCTCATTTTTTTTTACATTCGAAGCGAATCAAGTATAGCTTGAATAATATGGCAGTAGTCGGTTGATATTTTTAATATCATAATTCTCAACCGGTGTTATTCGACTATTGGAAACCAGAATTAAATTTAAACTTGCACTACTTGATCTTGAACTTTTTCAATTCAATTTCATTCTTATTGGTTTGCTGCGAAGAACGTGTTAAATGCTCCAAACTCTAGTGAATGATCTGATCTAAAAAAGAATGTTTTGAAGTACTAAAAATATATAATGAAAGAAAGTGCTAAGTATAAAATATAAATACGTAGCATCAAAATAAAGTACATCAAATTAGTAATCTACACTAGTTGTATTGGAAATTTTAGCAAACTGTTTTATATTATCCTTCCTTAATCTTCAATGATATTCCACGTTCCATATTTAACACTAAATGTACCGGCATTTTACATATACCTATCTTTGACCCCTTATGAATAAGCGTTGATTTTTAGAAAGAAGTTCTTAATTTATTAAAGGAAATAATTTGCAACATAACTGCTGATTTCTAATAAAATACTCAAACATATATTTTTATTTAAAGTAAATTTTGAAAGGGGGTCATTTGACCCCGCTTGGTACGTTTAGTGTTAATTACACTTTTACATTAAACACCTTATATTTCACGAACAATCATTATTAAGAGAGACCAGTGTCTTAATAAAAGAACATGCAAAATCAGGTATTTCCTCCGCAAGCAGTTAAAAATAATTGCACACAGAGAGGCGTATCCTAAATGTTCGATTGGAAATGCCGAGGAAACACAGGAATCACAGAGTGATTAACGAAGTCACATGCTAATTCAAGGCTAGCCAATAATAAGGCAAGTAATCGCCTTATTATGCCGTATGTAGATGCAACAGGTTTATGTCATAATCCTAAAACCGATTTCCATCGAATTTTTTATTCATTAACTCGTCGTCTGATTAGGGACCTCGACATGAACCAATGGCCAATCACGTCCCGCGGCCATCAACTGACGACAAGCGAAACAAACTCGATCACGTCTCGCCATGTGTAACACATACATAGAGAGAAACACGACGATTAGAGATTATTATAATTAGTATAATTTAAAAAAATTGAACGAAAGACTAGTAATTTAATGCCACGAAACGCGAAGCACGGGGAGGGATCGATAATGGCCATTACCGATCAGAGTCATGTGTTATTTACGTATTTTACGTATTTGTTTGCACATTTCTTCAACGATTTATCATCTCTACCTCCTTTCGTATTCGAATTTTCTTGCAACTGTAGCATTGTATCGATGATTTGAAAATGTTTGAAGCTAGCTGACTAATACTCGGTCCATTAATCTTAAAGGAGTTTTGCTACTCTATATTCATTGCCAATATATCCATGATGAGAAAGAACGTACATACCATAGGAAGTGGTAGAACTCCATTTATTTGAACAAACAACACTTGGCCAATTTTCATCGCTGTCTGTCACTTCTCGATCCCAATAAATGGAGTTCTATCGATAATTACGCGAGGTGAAGCCACGCTTGCTCGCTTCCAGAAGGTAACTAACACAATCACACAGTGAACGAGGAGAGAGTAAACAGTGAAACGACGACGACAACTATTTAACACGACAACAACGCATTACATTTGATCACTTACTCTTGAACGGCCGAGAGGTTATAGTAACTGGCTTGTTGCTGCTGTTGATGATGGTGCTGATAGAGTTGGCTGCCGGTCGACGAGATCGCCGAAACGACCTGACCGCGGCTATCGTGAACGCGGTGCTCCTGATGGATACGCGGATGAAGCTCCTCCAACGAGATGAACTCCTGCGGCTCTTGACTCGGCTGGAGGAGCTGCGTGTAACTCTGTGCCATTTCCTGGGCCACCATTTCTTGCTCCGGTGGTCCACGAAAGCACAGAAAGTCCTCCAGCTCCTCCTGCTGACGTTGTTGCTGATACTGTTGCTGTTGCTGTGGTTGTGATTGTTGCTGTTGTTGAAGTGATTGTTGTTCCTGGCGATAACGATGGCCTTGAGAGTGTTGCTGCTGATGTTGGTGGAGGCCGCAGGTGTTCACGCAGGTGCCATCGCCGACCACAACATCGTTCTCCACGACACCACCGCTATCTGGCAGTAATCCACCCTCGTCTAAGGATTCACAAAGCCGCGTTCATTTATCCGGGTCCTGATTTCGGTACGGTCGCGTGGCACAGTGGTTGCAACATGCGAACGAATCGGACGCTGACGCGTTCGTGTTCACGTGTCCGTGGAACGTGAAGGATGCGCGTCCGAACCTCTTGGACCGTGCCATTTTTGAACGATTCCTTCGGCANTGGACCGTGCCATTTTTGAACGATTCCTTCGGCAGGTGAATCGTCCTGCGGTGGACAAAGAACAGTTTTCAATCGAGATCGACGAGATCCGCGCCCGGGGATGTTTCGAGCCTGGGAATTCGACGATTTTGACTCTGCGTGAAAGAATACCGATCACTCTCGAGTCTCCGGAAGACATATCGATTATCCTTGAATCTCGAAATTGACGGCCCCTCGTTAGAAAATATTGATCGCTAGTGGAATTTGGATATCGACGACTCTGCTTGAAATAAATGATCGAGGATGATTTAACGATAAATAGAGTGAGACGAAATTCATAATAATCAGTTTCGTAGTTTGTTACGTCGTGCGGATTATTAGATCGAACAGGCTGAGGAATTATGATAATGTAATAAATACGTGTTGCGTTAAATGTACCACGCACAAATTGAAGGATTTAGGATAATTATTAGAGACGACGGTTATACCTCCGTTGTCGCTGTTAATAATGAAAATTGTTGTAATACGTTTTGAAATCCAGCTAACCACGAAATTCCAATAAGATTTTAACTAGATTTCAACTAGCACAGTTACATAAACTTGTTGTATAATTGCTGCATAAAACAATTTTTTAAACCAAACAATGTCTATCTAACGTCCATCGAATTCTCCTTGAATTGTTGTCGCCAACAACTTGCCTCGCGCGATTAAACAGAAATACGCTTATTAACAACATATTACGCTGCTAACGACTCTCGAATTATGTAATAAATCTTCATGCCGTTTCAATTAATTTTACTCGTAATTGTTGTTATCCAGAATTATAATGAAACTATAAACTGCATCATAGATGTAAATTAAATTATTATTAAGACGCAGGGGACGTGATTATAACGAAATTAAACAATATTAATGTAAAAATTTACTAGTTAAATTTAATTTTAGTACGAAACACAGATGGAATATTTCGATATTTAACTGATGAATCGTTACACGAATGAAATTAAATATATGCACACGTACGAGGAGATGTTGAGAAATCTTTGAAACGAAAAATCACTGAAGTTGTTACCCGATCGTTGTTCGATTAGTAACGAAAGGCAACGATATCGATGAGCGGTACTTTCACAATCGTGTGATTACGTAAAAACTAATTATAGAGCAGGACGAAAATATCAGCTGGCCTGGTGTACCTGAATAATCATGCAAAACTTCGTCCGCACGTCGAAGCGAGAACCAGCTTCCGGTTTTAGATGCTATTGAAAAAAACAAGCCGCGATTTATTAGACTCTTTAGAGAGTAATTAAACCGTGCTGTTGGGGGAAAAAACGGGAACAGAAAACGAAACACTGAACGACACTGAATTGTCATACAACAATCGGGCCATTTATAATACTTAATACACGAATTAAAAACTATCTGTCTTTCCCCGAGTCTTTCCCCAGAATCGATGAAAATTTGCCCGGTTGCTTATTGTTACTCGGATCATTTATTTATTTATTTAAGAATGGCGCAAATCCATTTCCTTTTATTTCGAGATAATGAAATGCTTGCGTTTGTATTGATCTATGCAAAATTCCAAATTCGTTGAAAGAAACGATTATTTCAAGATTCAAATCGCAAGCTGTTTATAAATAAAAAAGTACATATTATATATACTGTTTACAAATAAAAAGTACACATTATGTGTATATTACACATTATACGGTGTACTTTTGTATTTATAAGCAATTTATGAATGAATTTATATTTTTGGTTTCTTCAGTTTCGTCAAAAAATGGTCCAAGTAACAGCAAGGAAGCAAACAAATTTTTATCGATCTCGATCGACTCGAGAAAGAAAGAGTTTTTAATTCGGGTATTAAAATACGATGATATCTAAATGCTTGAAAATTGAGATTAAATGATTATCCCCAATAATATCATTGCAGACACCGAATTTAAGGAAGGAATAATGTATAATTTCGTCGCCCAACTACAAAAGCGTCTAGATTCGCAATTCCTACGATTCTTTAAAATATCCTTGCAACTCTCTAACTAGAAACACTCGAACATTTTTTTTCTCATTTTTAAAAAAAAAAAAAAAAATATATCAAAGCCTATCTCTCTCACTTACTACGGAAATGACAACTATCTAAAGTATCTGGAATTGAAAATGACAAAGCTCCAAATTTTCAGCAATGCGACGCTTCAACGAAGCACAAGAAGCACAATGGCCACACGAAGAAGAAAGCGATTGTTCGACCGGTTTCGTAAGCTTCGTCGAAAATCAATCGCTCCTCCACGTGCGATTTACATTTCTCTTCAGCTCTCAGCTAAATCTAATTACGTTGCAACTATAATATTAACTCGCATGCTCGCGCGTGAAAGGTGGCCATCATCTCCATTGGACGGATGACCATTTAATCGCTGTTAACCTCTTAAGCGTTTATGTCGTTATACTACGTCATGAAAAGATGGAATTTTTTTGTTTAATGTCGAGTACAAAATTCACTTTTGTTATTTATTGCAAAATTTAGGTAAAAAAATTATATATATATATATATATATACTTTTTATACATATATTTATTATATATTATTATTATTTATATATATATATATATATATTTGTAATTTTAACACATTTTAGAATATTTCAAGACAATCGGGGAAATCTGACGCACTCGATACAAATGCAAAAAACAAATTAAATTTACCTCTAATCATTTTAATTTTGCAAGTACTTGATTTTTTGTATGAATTACGATGAGAATTCAAGTTCTTCCCTCCACATTTTGAATTTTTAATGATTTCCTTTTACACGGAATCATTTTCAAAAAAAATAAAATAAAATGTTAAGTTCCGTAGATACCGTAGATACCAATGAAATTAAAAATTTTTCAAGCAAAACAAACACCAAAAAAGATTTATCATACACAGCAGATGCATTTACTTAGACGTGTTTTCGTCGAGTAAACTCGCCACCTCGTCTAGAAACAATTAAACACCTTCTCGAAATGAAACAAAACGCTTAAGAAGTTGATGCACGTCGCGCGCGCTACGAGATACAGACAGTCGTTCAATCGGATTCGAAAAATCGTCAAGGGATAATGAAATTTTCGCGCGAGGACAACGAGGAGGATCAAAGTCATTAGCGTGTCGACGAACGTCTAACAAATTGGCGAGGAATCAAGAGACCATGTATTCGACCGCACCGTTAATTGCATCTCTCCGGCTCGACAGATAATCCCGTATTTTTATGACATTTCGAGCGTGTTCCACGCGCGGATCGCCGTGAAGCGACGGCTAGCCTCTCTTGATTGCGCGAGCTTGTTGACCCTCTACGCGCAGCCGATCTTTAACGATACGAAATGATGTAACTCTCTCCTAATTAACATTGCCTTTCATTCATTTGCTCGAACGCGTGTCGTTGCGAATTTCGCTAGGAGAGAAAGAAAACGTGGGCGATCGTTTGCGTTTAGTATCCGTATGTGCGGACATTTGAATTCCCCATTTCAGAGTAGTAGTAATTTCTGAATTTCGGAGATGGACGACTGCTGCGTTTAGTATATGCGGAGGCATTTAAATCTTTTTTTTACTTTAGAACAGTGTAATTTTTTTCGCAAAAATGCGAAGACGTTTGAACTTTTCACTTCGGAGTGGCGGAATTCTTGAATTTCAGAGATAGGCGACTGTTGCGTTTTTAGTATCTACGCGTGAAGACCTTTAGATAAAATTTCTAGTGTAATTTTTTCAGAGAGAACTTATAAATACAATTTATTATTATTCATTAGAAATACTATTTGCTATACGTGTAACAACGTAGTAGATAGTATATTATATCACTATCATTGCCTGTTTCTTGAACGTGAAGAGAAAAGTTTCTTGAAGCAGTTTTACGAGAATAATGTTAATACCTAATTATTTATTTATTAGCATAAAGAGAACTCTTTGTCTAGATGAATTTTGCAGACGGGCACATGGAACACGCGTGTAAATGAATATTGCACGAAGCATGAGTGATTATTACGTAAATGGAAATACGTTGAGGAAATAGTACTCTGAAATTTTCCACGCGAGGAAAGCAGCACTTTAATTACGTAATAGGGAAATAATGCAGCGCGAGTGTCATTTAGAAACAATAAAACGATTAAGAAAGTCGATCGCGTTAGAGGAATCAAGATCGGTCGCCATCACTCGCAGCGATAACTCTTAATCGACTACGTACATCCAACTCAAAAATAAATTTCAAACATCTCTGACTCGAGAAAGAACGAAAGAGAGTTCTCTCTTTCCTAAAGTTTAATAATAATTTCCAGTCACTTCGAAAAGTAAAAACAATTGTTATTATTTCTAAAGAAAATAAATAATTAATTTTTGTCGTAACTTGCAGAATACTCTCGATTGTTTCCACAGAAAAATCTGTTCATTTTGTATCACTCTATACCTATACTATATTTGTTTATTAATCAAGTTTATTGTAAAATTAGTAGAAAGAATGATCTTGTTAGAAATTGTTACTGTTACTATCAAGAATATTAGCAGAATATTAGCAACTTGTAAATATAAAACACGAGTGCACGATCGTTAGCTATCGTTTGCACAACAACACGTCTCGCGTAGAATTCATTCAGGCGATTCGAAGCTAAGGCTTCATATGATTATCATCCTGGTGCAATGACGTTGATTGTAATTCTGTCCAATAAACAGTCGAGCCACTTGGAAGCATTTCACTGACTTTTCTCTTATGTAAATTTAGGAGCCGATGACTTTTTCATTCGCTTACGCGACACGAAGATTATTCACGTAATTACGAACGAAACCGATGACGATCGCTGTGCTGAACCACTACGTCGTACGTTTGAATAAATTTGTAATTTTACTACTCGACAATACAGGACGTGTGCTAGGTATAACTGACAATAGTATATATATATATATATAATTTAATCGAAATAAGGTCTCATTTGTTAAATATTTTAGTTATCGCGTGCGAATGATCAATACATATACTTTACTTACGAGTTTTCATTGCGCAGTAAGAAATTAGTGTTTTCAATTATTTTTCAAAAATTTCTTTTCGCTCGTTCCGGCGAAAGATTATTCGAAGATTATTACTTTGCTCGCCATCTAATAAGCTAGAAAGCCAGACAAAAATTATCTATAAGAATTTTTGTACTCACAATCAGTAATTTTCCTATAGTTTATCGGCAACATATTGCGTACCGAGGTACAATTAGTGAAATGCCTTAATGACGATAAACGTTTTCCCTAGGCTAAAAGGAAACTAGGAAGAAGAGGAAGTTTCGCTTAAGTGCGACAAAGATAATGTCGAAAAGTGACGTTAATTCTCGCTCGACCTTGAGAGAACTGCGCGTCGTAAAATTTTTATCAAGTTGCACAGCGGTAAAAAGTGTCCAAGTGTATCGTTATACACACATTAGATCATCGAGAAAGCTAGATCCTCATAAATCTAGACAATGCAAGAGAATCCTCGCGCGTTTCTCAAACGAAATTCTAAAGTCCGCGTGCATACAAACAACTCGTCGTATGGCGTGAAATTAAACAAACTAACGATCGAGCAGACACATTCCGAGTGATCGTATCATTTTAGTCGCAAATCAAAGATGAACCAACAGCTTCGCAATTGCAAGAAATTGAAGGAGAGGGAAGAAGTAGAAGCCAACGATAAGCGAAAGGATAACAAGATCCCAATTACATTTTTAGTCGATAGATTTCATCCGATCCGTAGTCAAAGTCGTAGTTGAAGGTCGAGAACTTGAAGTGCATCATGTGTATATACTGAACTCGTGCGAAATCTCGTTTCCAGCCGTGAAAACGTGTAAGAGACTCGCGCGACCGCGATACGCGACAGACGCATTGAATTCACCTTGGGAACACCAGAAAAAGCGTGCTGCTCGCGAGATAGAGTGTACAACATATGATAAGAAGATAATGCCGGTTCGTATCAAATCAGAAGAGAGCAATCGAAGGAAATTATTACGGTGAGGAGAGTTATCAAACGCACGGAGACGAGAAACCAGAAGAGAAAAAAAAGTTCTGCTCCGGTTTTACTTCCCGTGAATTTTTCTACGTGAAGATGAAGCAAACGAAAATTTCCGTAAATTCTCCATACGAGGATGACATGTTAGAAAGCGTGCATCTCCCCTTCTTGAAGAATATCTACGAATGCGCCGATTTCTACGAACGTTCGAGCAAATTAGATTCGCGATAGGATCGGGATCGTTGCAAAAAGTCGTACGCGATGTTAAATGGAGAAAGTAGGGAGATACCTTGGATGCGCGACGTGGGATTCCAGTGGCACGCAGTCGATTTTCTCTGCGTAGTCTAGGGGACTAATACATCCGAGAAGAACCACGCACATTTTCACTGGCACGTGTCGTTCCACCAACTATTCGTAATTTCACCGACAATCTGCAACGTTTCTCCCCGACAGAAACCAGAAACACCACTGTTGCACTCGATAACGATCGATATCTGAGACGAGCCAGAGACCAACATTGCAGTGACAATGCGTCTCGAGATCACTGCTAATTCGATCGACCTCGAAGGGAAACGAGCTGCGAGAAATTGAAAGAAATCCTTCTCTGGCCAAACTTGCTCGCGCGGCAAAGAAGAAAGAAAGAGAGAGAGAAAAAAAAAGAAAAATTCCAGCGATGCGCGACGAATTTCGATCGACACGTTCACAGGTTGCAACCACGCTCCGATCGACGATGTTACTTCTCTGTCGGCTGGGGCTTACCGAGAAGCGCGTACATCCACGTCGTCGCCGACGACGAGGAAGCGGCGGCATCCTCGAGGAGCGCAGAAGGCCTGGCGCCTTCTCTCCTCTCGGCCGATGCCCTCGTGCTTCGAGGCTGCCTCTTCGACGACGACGAGGTCGTGCCGCTCGCGGATCACCGGGCCCGAGTATCGCGAGCCGCGAGTGTCTTCCTCGACGAAGAAGAAGGCCACGTGCCAGCCACCTGGCCGAAAGAAGAGGCGGCAACCTCTTTTGGGGGAGTCGGCGTGACGACGACGCACACGTCGTGAAGAGGAAGACCGCGACACGTTGGCAACCTTCGCGATCGTTTGCCGTGCCGCTACTGTCCCGTTAGAGTGGTTGGTTGTGTGGTGGTGGTTGTAGTGGTGGCACACAAGCCAGCGGCTTTGCCAACTCGCGCGCACTCTTCGCCTGGAGACGGCCAACGAACACTGAGCGCGGGTGGTGGCGGTGTTAGTGGTGGTGGACCAAGCTAGAG
>NIPQ01046601.1:0-10286 GCA_002806875.1 Lepidotrigona ventralis hoosana | reverse complement strand
CCCCCGAGAGCCGCCGGAGAGGAAAATAGGGTGATTAATTGCACGCACGCCGCTTTTTCCCTCCCTCTTCCCCTCCCGCTCTCTTACAATAAAGACCCACTCGCTTTTGTGACCGAGTCCTCGCCTGAATTATCGACTCGGTTTCCACGCTTTTTAAATCGAAAAAACCATTCGGCCGGCGTATCGAGGCTGCGTTCGTTTCGAATACACTTCAGCTTTTGCGCTCTGCGAGAGCCTCTCCAACAGCCGGAACACGAGGCCAGGCTGCTACTTCAAATTGCTATTTTCTCTTCGCGACTCGGTTTACAGGCTCGTCGCCCGGCGATGGCCCATTTTAAATTCTCGTTAACGTTTACCAGGACGAGTATCGGCCAGCCCATCGGCTTGATCTTTAATTCACCAGCCGTAGCTTCGACGTTCGAGAGAAAGAGAGAGAGAGAGAGAGAGAGAGAGAGAGAGAGTTGTCAATCCCCACCAGGAAGCTAACAGAAAGCTAGCGACAAGCCCTGCCACGGAAAAAGTGACAGAGGGACCCTTTGCTCACAGAGGGAATCGGGACGTTTTCTTCTGTTTATCGATCCATCGTGTTTTTCCTTTTTTTTTTTTTTTTTTCTTTTTTGGAGCGGAGGGAGGTTTGTCAGGTCTCGAGTTGAGATTAGCGGAGGACATTTGCAAGGGAAACCTTTTGGAAAGTGTCGTTTGGCTCATGAATGGAAATTTATTCGATGTTTCTCTCGTCTCTTTGGTCGGGCGATGCCATACGATGCGCGATTGAAAAAGAAAGGGAGAACGGATTCTTGTTGCTCGTTTAGATAACGCTTCGTAAATATCCAGACGTTTGTAGCAACAATTTGAACTTCAAACAAGTTAATGATGCGTTGTTGACAGTCAATTTTACCATTTATCACGCGTGCTGTTACACTCACTACCTTCGTCGAATTTGTGACTCGAGAAATTTAAGAATTCAGGGATGAAGAGCTTGCCGGTTAATGAGACAGTTCCAATTTCACAATTGCAACCTGTAGTAACCTTCAAAAGTAAACTTAACTGCGTCGTCATTTAATCTACTTGCAATAAGTGTACCATTACGACTATATAATTATTGTAAATTAAAATACGAATGTCTCGGATGGTACACTGACGATGAAATAATTCTCGATTGAATTCCTCGCCGAATTTCCATTCGAAATCTCCACTTCGCCAAAAAAAAAACACGGAGACGAAATATTTGTTTCGCACGTCGACGGAACTCGCCTCGGCTTCTCTCTATCCCGAGGAAAAATTCTCCAACATTTTCGCCTTCGAAAATGGACCGCAACTGCTGACTCTGACCAATGTTTCCTTCCCTCGACACACGCAAAGATCCGCATGAAAGGGATCAGAAGACGGGATATCGGAGCAGAGAACAAAACTAGAAACTAAATCCCTCGGTATCTCTCTCTCTATCTCTCTCTCTTTCTCGCTCGTCCTTCGTTCCTGCACGCAACGACGTAACGCCTCTTCGCGGTCGTTGCCACCGACGTAACGTTGAAACCGAGCAAGAGACTACGGAACACGGAACACGGGAACTTCCGTTTAATCCAGTTAAAAGTAGGAAAAGTTTCTCGCGAGCTTTCACGGGACGGAAAGTCGCCGGTCTGTCGGACTTCACGGAATCTTAAGCTCGGCACAGTATCTTTCAACCCCAGCTCCCCCCTTCTCCTCTTCCGTATCCAAGCAGATCTCTCCGAGTTCCTTTGTCCCCCTCCCTCCATTCTTCTTCTTATTTCGTTCGAGCGGCTATCGGCAGAGTCTCGTGCAGACTGAGTATCCTTTTAATTAGAAGATGACCGGAAGCCGGTTGGATTTTTCCAGCAACTCGGACGGGATAACGAAAGATTAATCAATCGAGAAGTTCTCATGGCCTTGGTTTTTCCGAGCAAACGGGAACGGGGCGATCAGCAGCCGTGCGGGAATGCGTTTGTGTGCGGGGCAGTAGTTTTGTGTCGGACCAGTGGGTCAGTGCTGGTTCGATTGCCGGTCAATACCGGTATTCGAGTACTCGTGCTCTGTCTTTGTGTGGAAAATGAACGTGTTCCCGCGTGCTCGTTAGGCGGAATTAAATTCCTCGAGCCGAGAGGCATTGCAGCCTTGTAGGCGTTGCAGAGGAGGGGGAGGGGCTGAGTTGAATGTAAAATAAGCTGAATAAGCTCTCGCTTGAACCTTGGTTGTACTTCGATCTTTGGGCGAGAGGATTGCGAGGGAAAAATATCTGCCCGATATTGTTAGCTCGGAATGAAGAGAGAAATTAGAACGAGAAGACTGGTCCGCTGGTATTATTACGAATTTCGATAATCTTTCAATTCCGTTGAAAGTATACTACTTCTAAGTTGCTTATAATCGTGAAGGGGAACGCCTTTCAAAGTTTCAGCCGGCATACCGTGAGCAATTTTACCGGAAGTTACTTGCACTGTATCCTTGTATTCTTCGATCGCACGGAAGAAATAATAATGCAATCATTGTACGAGAATTTGAACTTCTAATATTCTGCGAATCGCCTCGCGGTCAAGTTGAAAGGTGTAACTTTATAAAAATTCAAGTTTGGATTAACGCGAATTCAGGACGAAGAGAGGACAATGTAGAAAATGGAACGAGAGGCCAACGAAATGGTAATTTAATTAGGAGAAACAACTGCGTAAAAATTTCAAGCAGAAGGATTTCAGTGAAAGCAGCGAGATTGTATATACGTTGAATAATCAAGCGAATAATATACCAAGGCCCTAGAGATTACTCGATTATTTTTCGTCACTGTGGTTGGAGAAGAAGGTTTCCGCACAAAGAAAACGGGAATCTCTTTGGACGGGCAACAGCGTGCCAATTTCGAATGAAAGAGGCGAAGATTTCTCGAGTGAACGAAGGTAGTAGTTCACTTGGAACATAATTCCAAGCTTATTTGCAACGATGATTCTACGCAAGCAAGATGTTTCACAAACTACGTTAGCCTTAAGTTTTCTTTCCAGTTACGCGAAATTGAAACTGAATATTATCAACGAACCTGTTTGTGATTCCATTTTATTCGTAATAATTACACGAGTTGATATATATATATATATATCGGTTAATTGCACAAGTTACTAACGCATAGTTAACTACCTAAGTTACATGAATATTAACCCCTTGCGGTCGTACATCTGCTGCCAAAGTGAAAACTATATATCTGCTGGTCAAAGTGAAAACTATTACAGTAAATTATTGTTGCTTGACAGCAAACATTCGTACGGGTTTGTATTTTTAAAATTATCTTACTAATTAAGCATTATATTTCTAAAATTAACCGACTCGTTAAATGTTCTATTTCAGATATTTTATATATTTTTTGTATTACATGTATTCTGTGTGTTTTTTACAATTTTAAATTTCTCACAAAATACAATCTATTAACGCGTAGTTTTATTAAAAAAGAAAGAAACAAATTTACTATTTGGAGAGATGTTACTTAAAGACAGAGTCAGACGAAGGTTAATTTTTCAAGGAAAATTATTAAAAAAAAAAATTAAATTCTCTACTTTTGCTGCCACGAAACTACGTTCTTTTTTTTTTCTTTTCGAATTTTCCTCAACAGATGTATTAATTAAAATAATTGGCAAACAATGATCTACGACATTTTTCGGAATATCATCGCAAACAAGAATTTATACGAAATAAACATTCTCGTTCATTCGTACTCATCCAGCTCTAGAAATTATTCCACATATTTTTCGGACACTTACAAATGATCGCAGACCCGAATGAACCGTGTCAACCCCCCGCATTTATTTTCATTTCCATCGATGAGCCAATGATAATAATGTTGCAATAGATTGACAGATCATCCCGCGCGTTGCAACAAATTACAAATCCAACGAAGTATTTTCAATTTCATTGTCGAAGGAAAGAAGAAAAGAGAAAACAGAGAAGCGAAGAAAAGCTTCGACTTTAGATCGATTACTTTCTCGTTTACTTTCATCAGAGATCGGATACGATACGACAAGAATCGAAGGTATCGTCGGTTCTAGCGAGCAGGGACGCGACACACATGCAAAAACGCGCAGGATGTATCCACGCGATCCCTTATCACGTCTGCGATTTTTATGCCTGCCGGCAAACAAAGGCTGCGATAAGGCGTACCACGCGAAGCGGCAACTCTTTTATCTGACAATTGGTAACAAGAAAACACGAACACAGCCCGGGTTCGATCCTGTTTTTCCAACCCCGCGATATCGTTCGAAACGGATCTGGGAGAAACCGATTGTTAAGATGTATCGAACGTGTGTTGTATTGAAGGAATGTATGTGCATTATTCTAATCTATCTCGAGGGGAATGCTTCACTGTAATGAAACCGATTCGTTCACTAGGTAACCAAACTTTCGGTATAGCAATCGGTCAGAAAAATCTACGTACGTACAACCGTGGAATTTTAAGTATTTAACACTCGTCCAAGTCCTTAGTTCCTACCTTGGTGTCAAATTTATACAATGGTAAAAAATTCACGTGATCTTGAAAATTTTATACTTTGTTGGCTTGTACGAATTCATTTGCGTGTCCCAAAATTCGCATAAATCTTCAATCAATTTCCTATTTCCTTCAGTTTCAGCCTAACGTTACGATTTCGTTGCAATTAAACTGCATTGAATGTACAATCGTGGTATTATAACAATGTTATAAGTAATTATTACAAGAGACTTGTAAAATTATCTTCTTATCGAAACCGTACATTCAAAAATACCCGAATAACATGGCAATAATTTCTCTAAGAAAAATGCGTCGAGTCGAGTATTGAGTCTCGAATATAAGTGAAATACCGAAAATGTTAACGTAAGTAAAACGTGGAGATATTAAAAATTCGATGCACGCAGTCTATTAGCCGTAGATCGCCGAAGAGGGGCAATATTTCAGCGGCTGATTCGACGCGGCAAGATAGCTGAAAGGCGAAAAGTCGCGCGAAACGAGCTTAGCACGCCATATGAATCATCGTGTTCGCGTAGAAGGCGCGCAACGTTCAATTAGGTCGCAGCGAAAGGAAGCTTGCCCGAGCTCGATCGATAGCGACGCCGCGAAAGCACAACAAGATGATTTCCTCGCGCACCTTTATCGTCGTCGGCGATACGCCTGTACTTAAGACGCGTCCCTCCGGCGAGGAATCGCGGCTGCACGCTTCCTCGACCCGCGCGGATCGTTCGATGCGTTCTACCTGAGAAGTCTATTCTCCAGATAATCATCCACGTTGTCGTCTTTTGTCGCGGGATTTTCCATTGATGGATTGCCGATGCCTGGATCGCGATCAAAGTTATTTACCTTTCCGAGATAACAACCCTCAAGTTGCCAGGAATCAATATACAGTTAATCAGTTCAGAGCTATGAAAAGACACTCTTTCTTTTAGCATTACGCGTCTGGTGCTTTAACTTTTTTATAACGAATCGCGCTTTCTTTCGTCATTACGTCAGAAACACGTTTCCTTGACGTTTTAGTTTATACCGGCGAGCACGTTAATTATTTCTAGACGACGACGAGTATGCTCGTTACAAAATAAATGCACTTGCTGTGAAGAATGAAGTTGAATTATAACAAAATGATAAATTCTTTTCCTTGGAAAAATTTTTAATTTTATTGGCATTTACTTAAGGTTTTTCACATTCTTTGAAAATTATTCCATAGAAGAAGGACCATTAAGAATTCAAAAGATGCGGAGAAATTGAACTTTCGTGAAAAGAAGTGAAAAATCGAAATGATTAGAAACAAATTTAATTCGTTTTTCGCATTGTGTCAGATTTCTCTTGAAATATTCTAAAATTTGCTAAAATATATATAATTTCCTTTTACCTAAATTTTTCGATAAATAGCAAAAACAATTTTTTTTCTACATGACATTGAGTATACTCGACATAAACGCTTCAGAAATTAAGTGATTACTATTCTTCGGTGCTAATGTCTATTTACTAGGTCACTACATCTTTTCTTTTTTTTGAAGTAATCTCACCTGCTTCGAAATTTCGAAATTAAATTTAGGAAAAACAACTATGTGAAAAATGTAAATTTGAATTCAGAAGGCTGACTCGAAGCTTGTCTCTCTCGAATTTTCTCGCTCTGTGAACTTTCTGACGTACGACGTGGCAGCAATGTTCTCGCGTGAATTATGACAGTTTCTCACGTGTCGTATCCACAGACGATGAATTAACGTTTGGAGTAGGTTAGGGAAAATACGAAGCAAACGATGCTCTCTCTGTATATAAAAGGTTGTGTCCAGGGTGTGCAATTGGATAAGTAATGATATACCGAGTGTTGGTGGAAGTGAGGGTGATCGATCATCTTCGATACTTTCGATTAACGAACGGTTCAAATTACTATAGTTACGCGTGAAAAGGACGTACGATAAAATTTGATGTATCGAAGATTAGCTTTTCAAGCTTGAAAATTCATCGAGCAGCATGGAACGGGAACAAATGAATAACTAGTACAGATTGAAATGGGTCGAAGATTTCTCGAACATTAAAATAAAAAAAATTAAAAACATCGTGCAGATTGGATTCCCTTTACGCTGAATTTTCATCACATTTTACTAATCTGACCCGTGCTATTTATTAAAATATATTTGCACAGGCAGCTAAAGCTATATTTGCCGTAAAACTGGCTTTATGGATACCGCAGCAGTCAATGTTAATCCCCTGCCTAACGTAATTTCGCAGCGTAACACATACACACGTGTAATAAAATCTTCTTCTAATTTTATTGTAAAATTCCATTGAACGCGAGCGAGAATGCAAGAATCGTGAAATAAATTCAACATCCAATTTCGTTTTCGAATCGTTGAAGGCTGCTGAGAAGAAACACTTTGATGAAGCGATACAGTTTACGTGTTCAAGCTTACGCGCTGTATAAAAAGGATGATTTGCCAGGGTGTATGAACTTGGAATTGCCTTGGAGACGAAGTTTATGGTGGAAACAGCAGAAATTGAGATTCATTTGTCGCCGCCAGCTCTGAATGACTCTTTTCATAGGTACACACAGTGTCAAGGGACACTTTACTAGTAAAACAAAAGTTACTCCACCGTGTAAAGTTTCGATCCTCTGGACGAGTGAAATATGACGTTCAGGTGAGGGTGACGTATCCGTCAATTTCCTCTGCTGATAGTTTACGAGCTTTTCTTCTCCAAACTCAACGCTTCCCGCCGTGCGTTATTTTTATCTCAGTCGAACTGACTAATTCCACTTCTCGAACTTTTTCGAATTCCAACGTCAAAGCGTTCATTATATTTAACGTAAATTTCCTTTATAATGAGGGTTGACATTCGCGCAATAAAAATGTGTCTAACACTTGTACATCAATTTATATATCATAAAAACTACGTCTGTGTCGGTAATATATTGTGGAATGTTCTGGAATTGAGTTTCAACTTCAATTTCAATGAAGAATGACGTGGTTCATTTACGTCTCGGAAAAATCGAGAGGCAATCGATATTTCAAATTCAGGCAAAGGAAGCGATAATTTAATTAATGTCAATAATTATCTACAAGTTAACAATCAACATTAATTGGTATATTAACAGACAGAAGATGATAATGCGTTATTAATATTATGATAATCTACGGATATTGAAATAATTCACGTGGCACCGGGACCAAATGTTGCGAATTAACATTACGCGTTATGCCACGTTGTGCATTTTCACATGCCGCCAAACAAACGTACCCTTTGAATCGATCTATCAAACCAACCTATCATAACAGAATAATAATGAAATTCATTGACAGCTGACCGTGCAATTAGTCGAGCAGCTGTGCTTTCAAAATTTTCTGCGTCCGCTCAAATCACTTTAAATTTTAAAATTTTCGAATGACCACATTGTTCAGTTCAATTTGAAAGAGATCGTTAATTAATTCGGACCTCTTTCCCCCGCTTAACCAACATAAAGAATCTAAAGAATATTTCCTTCGACGTTTAGCTTTCAAGAAAGAAATTCCAAGTTAACATAAACGAACGAAAATTTCCCAGAGTTCGCCAGGGGATGTTCCCTCTCGGTTCGAGGAAGAAATTTCAAATTGGTTTTCAGACTGCAAACAAAATATCGTGAAATTAACGGGACAATGCTGTTAGTCGGCGGACGAAAATCTCGACTAACCAATTCCACGGAATTCCATTATAAATTAATTCGAACCGTCATTCCTAACAAACGAACAAACTCGGAATACCCGGTCTTTCGCGACAATTCCTTCGCGGTTATTTCATTGGCGCTGTTTAGCAGAAATTCGATTTCTTAGAGTCATAATCGCGCGATTCGCAGGGAGCAGCGGTCGCATCGCTGTGTCTCCCTCTATTTCCGGCTAGCACGTTTCCTGTAGTATAATGTCACTGTACAGAGGTAGCATAGTCGATAGATTTTTTTAAATGAAATCTGGAATGAAAGGATTAATGAAATATATAC
This sequence comes from Lepidotrigona ventralis hoosana, assembly GCA_002806875.1. Classification (NCBI taxonomy): domain Eukaryota; kingdom Metazoa; phylum Arthropoda; class Insecta; order Hymenoptera; family Apidae; genus Lepidotrigona; species Lepidotrigona ventralis. The sequence goes on along the minus strand of NIPQ01046601.1, from coordinate 1,845 downwards.
TGTCTCATATACATATGTATTATGAATTTAAAATTTTAATTAAAATGTTAAAATTTTTATACAATTTATTTTTCTATTTACTATGAAATTGAAATTAATATTTAGTTGGGAGGATTATTAAATTTAAGAAACTTTAATTTTTGAGTAAGCTTTGAAAATTCTTGGCCTTTAATTTATATATTTTTATAGATCATACAGAAAAAAAAATGATTGCGACCTCGACGTTGAATTGAGATAAATTTTAAATGCGGGTGTTTAATAATTGAGTCTGTTCGACTTTTGAAATCCAAGGCTTTTCTCGATTGTTTGCCTCTCGCAGGGCGTGCGTTTATTCTTTCGCCGGGGCAAACAGCCCCTGCGTTCGACGATTATTGCAGGTGAGAAGAGCGAGAAAGTTGCGAAGGGAGACGCGCAACAAGGTGTTGTTGCGTTTGTTGAAGAAAACGAAAAGAAAAATAGACGGAGGGCGCGTGATGCGGTACGTAACTTCTCTCTCTCTCTCTCTCTCTCTCCCTCTCATCCTCTCGAAGTCCCGAGTTCCGCAAGATTCCAGCGACGTAATTGAATCTTTCCGGGGCACGAAATTCAAACTCGTTTCAGCGTCGCCGCGCTGAAAACACTATGTTTCGCGCGCATCCCCACCCGTAAATCGGTAAATCCGATTTCGCCACCGCTTTATCCTCGTGTATAAACGTTTCTCATATCTTCTATTTTTCTTATTCAATATCCATCGTGAATGTTGAACAGAAATGTGCATCGTAATAAATTGTCTTCCAGCAAAATTTTCAAATTTCGTTTCGCAGCTCATGACGCAGCCGGTCGATGTTAACAGTTTACCGATATTTTGCGTATCTTTCCAGTTTCGGAGCAACAGCTCTGAAAGGACTTTCGAGCTGGGAATACGTAGCATGCAATATTCGAACGCTGGTAGACACGAATATGTTTACAAATATGTTTGAAAAACTCGAGAGAGAAAAAAAGGGGAGAAAAATAGAATTTCGTTCATCTAAACTAACTTAGAATTTCTTTTCTCGTTTATTAGTAACGTCGTCACGTCGTCACTAATGAAGGAAAATTAAAATGTACGATTCATCGATCGAGAAGAAGCAACGTAACAAATTTTGAAGAGGGAAATGAAAAGTTCAAAGTGCAAAGGAAGAAGAAAATTTCGTTCGTCTAGAAACAAGCCTGAGACTAATATAGAATTTCATTTCTCGATGTTGTAACATCGTCGGTAATAGAGAAGAAATTATTAGATTGAGAAGAACATAACGTAATAAATTTTCAAGTGGGGATCGAAAAATTAAAAAGATTTCCAGAGCCAATGATCCAAGACCTCAGACTGGACGAAAAAAAAGTACTAGATAAAAGAGCAGAGAAAATTAAAATTAAAAGATACCAGAGAAACACACTAACGTGTATAATAACGAATTTAGTAAAATCTGTTCGGAACTGCTACTTGGAAACCTCGGCTCGAAGGGATCCGCAGTCGTGAGTATCCGACTGAATCCCTGCTACCTAGCAGTCCAGAATACTGATTACCCTCCAGAGTCTAGAGTCTTCAAATCCTGAGTAATATCACCAGAAATGAGGCCGGCTGATGTGAAGCATAGACAAAATTGTATTCAGTATCCCAATGCATGGTCAGAATCGGACGAAATATCCTTAAATAAATGAAACTCGAGCTAAACTCCAAGTTCATCTGCATCTTTGGATTTATATGATCACGAAAGAAACAGTTTCCATCCGACGAAAGATTTCTATAGTCTTGTAAATATCGCGTAGACAGTATCTCGATGCAAGATTTCGTCACGTTTGTGTGTTCCAGCTCCAGACATAAGGATC